>CM049886.1:21467260-21705578 GCA_027474115.1 Schizopygopsis malacanthus
TAGCCGTAAGGCAAACCGCATTGCCTTTGCTACGATGCTAAAACTTCTTTGTTTCAGTTAGCTTGTATCGCGCTAGTGCTATTCATTTACACGTGGCTGAATCTCCACTAGTAAACTGCTCCGGATCTAGCCTCTGAAAACTTCCTGGCTAAGCTCACCAGGGTGGCTCACACAGGTTGCTATGGTGACTCACACCCGTTGCATGTAAACCTGTTCACGTCTCAACCAACAAGCCTTGTTCAGAGGTGAATCTTTATAGCACATACAATCTCACTCGTTCAGGGCGAGATAAATTTATCTACGGGTTACTTATAAATCATCAAAGCCTCGGCGGGCTATTATGTGAATATCTGTCTGTTTGGACAGCACACAAAAACAATTAAATCGATTGCAAAATTTCTTCTCCCTTCTCCAAACCGAATGGTCACTCCTTTGTCTGAGCGCCGTGCGTTGAATTTCACTCGTGTGAAATCAAATAATGGCTGAGAATTACTTAAAAAGCTACTTTAAAAATTCCTACAGCCGGGAGAGTAAGTGGCTGGGTTTGCAGTGGAACACGCACTAACAAAACATTACCACGAAGGCCTTAAGAGAGGGGCAACAAGGAACACGCTCGTTCGCCTCTCATGCGCTTTAAAGCGACTTCATAATAATTTACTGCAGTTTCATTTCTTCTCAACAAACTCGAGTTAAACAAATACCCTCTCTTTCATTCAAACGCACTGTGTTTTACAAACAAGAATGCAATACCACAAATAACCGCTTTTTCCTGTATTTACTCAATTTTTCCGGATCAAAAGTGAGAAATACCCTATTGTCTCTGGTTTGATTTTCAGATTAATCTTTAATGCCCGCATCCTCCACCATTTGTAATAAAGTTTAATATAGAGCTATTATTTCAGCCCCGGGAATTATACATTAAATATTCAATATTGCTTGGTTAAAAGTAATATTAATATTTAACTTATTTATACTGTATTAAGTGATCGTTCACCGAACACTAACCTCAGCATATCCTGTCAAATTAGAGCTTAGGTAGCTTTCTCTTTTATGGCAATAAGGATAAAACTTCAAATCACATTCCAGAGACAATTCTTTATAAAATGAAACAAGGTTTATTCGTAATACTGCTATTCTAACATAAATGGATTAACTAATAATACACAAACATACACATGCATAAGGAATTTTGGTGAGTAAACTCCTAAAGTTGAAATTAGCCCTTTTAGCTATTTTAACGCTTGACTCGACCGGAAAAGATCACGACAGATGCCTTTGCTCTGTTACTGCTCTCAGATCAGATTTTACCAGTTCAATCAGCAATATAGATTTAGTTAAATGATACTTGCTTTGTTAATAAGCAGGCTGGATGTTGGTTTCGTTTTTTTCAAATTGGGTTGCTCTGGTCTTTTGTCCTCGGAGACCACGTGGGTTGGTTCGTGCTTCTTCGGGTGCTCTCGTGTGGAAACACGTGAGATGTGGATGCTGCCGCGTGACGTCACAGAAAAGCTCTCCTATCGTCTGTAGGTGTTGAGTTCGTTGTTCTTTGATGTTATGCCTTCTATCCTTCGAATTCGACTAGATGGTTGGTTTAGTCGGTGTCGAGGCCAGAGTTCAGGTAAGAGCGCGAGCAGGCAGAGAGCGAAGAAGTACCAGCAAAGTTACGAGCGCTGTTCAAGAGATGTTCAAGAGAGCCAAGAGAGCCAAGAGAGCGATTTGCGACTGGCGCGTTGTTTTCAACAGTCCAACTTGGCCCTGCCCACGGGCGGCTTGTCGAATCCGATTGTCCGTATGGGGTGGAGCCCCGCCCATGTCCAGGCTTGCTGGGCTGGAATTTAAGTTCTGTGATATCTCTTCACTTTTGGGAAAGATAAACTTATCGATCTTTATACATGTATAATTATGCAGGGTGCTAAAATTTAACGGTCGTCAACACAGTTTGTCACATACGATGCCAGCTTTCTTTAGAGATCAAACACCGCATTTCAACACACACATTACAGTTTATGCCGTTTAAAGCATGATTAAAAATCACCCACGTTGTTTTAAATAATTCACATTCGAAATCATCACATCATGCCTATGAGGGAAAGAGTACACATTAAATATCCATATATTTATTTGCGTAGATAGTTGTAATAGTCATAATTGGAATAAATGTCAGGAATTCGGTTTTCCTTTGTCTGTCCGATGGAAAAGAGTCCTGCTTTGTGTTAAATGGGGGGGGGGTTGAAATATGCTCTGGAATGTAGACTTAAAGGTGTCCAGAGACATTCCCGGAGACATTCGTACCTTTGCACGAAAGTTAGTGATGGGATCAGTTGACCTTCTCCCTTTTGCAGAGAGGGAGAACTTGAGGAATAATTCATATCTGTTGCTGGGTTGAATTCTCTGTGTGTGTGTTCGCGCCGACGTAGCACTACATAGGTGAGGCCGAGAGGTGGATTTTGATGACTGGGCATCCCAGGATCTCCATACACTCTGCCCAGGCTTGCGCCCTGGAGAAGTCACTCCAGTGCCGCTGTTCCAGCGACAACACAACACAGGAGACGGCAGTTACGAGTTATAAGCCTAGAGTGGATTGGCGTAAGCTCGGGCGCTACGGGTTGTCTCCGACGGTGGGAGGGATCATTGTGTCTCACTGGTCAGCTAACGCTAGCCTTAAGCTGGGCAGCCCCCAGTCAGTAAGTTGCTGACCCGCCACAGTCTGCCTGCTTCAATGGGTGCTTGGAGCTTAGGGAAACAACTGAAAAGCAGACTGCAATACGTGCACCAGGCAAAACAAGAAGAATAAAAAACAATCCGCCAGCCGCAGGCTGGCAAGCTGGAATGTCAGAACCATGTGCCCTGGCCACTCTGACTAACTACAACAAGTTAATGACGCCAGGAAGACAGCCGTCATCAACTGTGAGCTGAAACGACTGGACATCGATATTGCTGCCCTACAGGAGACCAGACTCTCTTCAACGGCAGCCTCACAGAACAGGACTACACGTTCTTCTGGCAGGGAAAGGAGCCTGAGGAGCCTCGAATTCACGGCGTTGGATTTGCAGTGAGGAACTCCATGCTTTCCTCAATCGAGACGCCTTCTGGAGGTACGCCCAGAATCCTCTCTCTTCACCTCTCTACCTCCTCAGGCCCAGTCAATATCCTGAGCATCTATGCTCCTACACTCTGCTCCTCAGCTGAGACAAAGGACGAATTTTATGAAGAGCTTGAGACCACCATCACAGAGATCCCTACCACAGAACACCTGTTGCTGCTCTGGAACTTCAATGCCCGGACAGCAGCTGACCACAACTGTGGCCACGTTGCATCGGCCACTTTGGCATTGGCAAGCTTAATGAAAATGGACAGAGACTGTTAGAAATTTGTTCGTAATATGACCTGTGCATTTCAAATACATTTTTCTCAACTAAACCCTGCCACAGAGTTTCCAGGCGTCACCCCAGATCCTGTCACTGGCACCAGCTGGATCTTATCATTACCAGAAGACCCCTGCTGAACTGAATTCTCACTACCCGCAGCTACCATAGTGACACTGTCTGTGACACTGACCGCTCACTGGTTAGGAGTAAGGTACGCCTTTACCCCAAGCGGATCCACAACTCCAAGCAGAAAGGACAGCCACATATCAACACAGCCCTGACATCATTCTCAGATGTTTGCACACGCTTTGCCAGTGCCATTGAAGATGCCCTTAAGGACTGCCCAGACAACAGCGCTGAAGAGAGATGGAGCCACATTCATGATGCAATATACAACTCGGCCATGACAACCTTCGGCAAGCAGGTGAAGAAAAATCCAGACTGGTTTGAAGCAGGAATAATTGAACTTGAGCCAGCCATCACAGTCAAACGTACAGCTCTGCTAAACTACAAGCTCAAGCCTTTGGAGAAGGTATTAGCTGCACTCTGGAAGGCCAAAAACGACACCCAGCGGATTGCCAAGAAATGCGCTAGCGATTATTGGCTGAAACTCTGTCAGAGCATTCAGCTCTCTGCAGACTGTGGGAACATCCGTGCCATGTATGAGGGCATGAAGAAAGCATTTGGCCCAAGCACCATCAAGATCGCTCCCCTGAGGTCCACCACAGGCAATGTCATCACAGACCGCAGTAAGCAGATGGAGAGATGGGCGGAGCACTATCAGCAGCTATACTCAAGGGAGAATGTTGTCGCTGACACTGTACTGGAGAGCACCACCCCCTTGCCTGAGATGAAAGAACTTGATGCTCTGCCCACTGTAGATGAGCTCAGCAAGGCCATTGACTCTTTAGCAAGTGGCAAAGGTAGCACTCTTTGCTATTTCATAACTGAAGCCACAAGAATATCACGAAAAGACACTGCCTTCTTCTGCATTCAGATCAATTCACCATGTTCAGTAAGAAATAGAGACTCTGTTTGGTTACTTGCGTTCATGTAAAGTTTGCAGAGGATCTTTCCGTCCCACATGGTTTCCTCGTGTTTCCTGGAAACCTCAATGGTTCACGTCGCTGTAGCGTGACGTCACTGGGAAATCCTTCTTTCACTCGGCGGTTGCCTAGTTCTGTGTTGAGATGGAAAGCGTTGTTGCTGCTGGTTCTGCGGTGTTACGGCTTTACGAAGTCTTGGATTCGCTTAGCTAGCTTGTCTCAACCCGATGTTAAAGGCGAGTGTCCAGCGAAGCTTCCAGGTCATCCGTGACCAAGCAAGTTTGAGAGCGAGGATGAAAGAGAGGGATTTTCGAACTGGTGATCAGTTTTAAACAGACGGATTTCAGCATGCTCCCGGCAGCTGTACCAATCAGATTGTTCTTTTGGGGCGGAGTCCCGCCCCCGCACTGCTTCTTTTGGCCGAGCCCACATCATATTATATTTAATTTATCACATGAAATATATACTTACAGACCTTTTATACGTGCTTTAATCATACATTATGATGCTAAAGTTTAACGGTCATCTACACCACTTATTTATTGATGACAGTAGCTTCTTTTAGAGACTAAACACCACATTTGGCACACAAATTACATATACTACACAGTTTAAGGCACAGATTGAAACATTTCTCATTTCCTAAATAATTCACATTCACACCAAGCATATGAAAGGCAAAGTACAACATTAATATCCATATGTTTCTTGAGTAGATGGTTTTAATATTCAAGGCCATTAGTTTTCTTCTCAAAATCCTCTATGTAGATTGAGTTTCTTTGCGCGCTCGGTGCTGGATGAGGAGGGGGGAGGGGCTTTATATCCAGACAGAGAGGTACCACGTTCCTGTAGTTGTTTGAGCATTTATGACTTGGAACATGAAAGTAACCAAAACTCCCCAAAGATGTGCTGTTCCTCAATCATCTTGCTCTACAAAGCACAGGGTGAGCCTTGAGAGTCACCCGTGGCCTGAGTGTCGTCCCAAAAGTGATACCTGGCATCCATACATTTATGGACAGACCAAGCAAAGAGGGGCTTCAACAATGTAGGTCAAGTGAACCGGAAAAGATTGCTATTTAAGCTGAAAGGACTCTGGCTTGCAAGGCGGGGACATCTAGGTTGTAAAAACTTGCAAATATGGACGGCGAGGACCAGCCAGACGCCTCACAAATGTCTGAAATGGTAATGTAATAGCATCCACTAACCACCTAGAAATTCTCTCTTTCGTAACAGGGCCACATTTAGCGCGGTTACCGAAGCCAACAAAAAGCTGTTCTGACTTTCTGTACGAGGCAGAATGCTCAATTTATATTCTCAGGGCCCTGAAGGGGCAGAGCAGGGACTCCTGGCTGCCTGTCTGGTTGAAAAACGCGGAAAGCGTTATAACCTGGGCTCTGAACGGGGTGGAGAGCACCTTAGGTACACAACCCAGCCTTGGTTTCAGGACGACCTTGGAGTCGTTGGGCAAGAATTCCAGGCAAACAGGATTGATGGAAAGGGCCTGCAGGTCTCCTACTCGCTTGACCGACGCCAGTGCTAAAAGCAGGGTGGTTTTCAACAAGAGTACTCTGAGGCTCGAGGATTGCAATGGTTCAAAAGGGGGCCCTTTTAGGGTGCTTAGTATGGTTGGTAAGTCCCAAGGTGGAACTGTACGAGGACGCTGGGGATTCATTCTCCTGGTGCCTCGTAAAAATTTTGTTACCGTACTATCTCTGCCCACCAATCGGCCAGCAATAGGGGCATGGAAAGCCGCTATGGCTGCCGCGTAAATCTTGATGGTGGATGAGGAACGCTGTTCATCCAGCATCTCCTGCAGAAATGAAAGAACCTCCAGCGGGCCAGGGCTGATACACAGGCCCGAGTCACCGTTACGCGGTGGAACCCTCTGCTTCAGCCAGAACTGGATGGGTCGCATGTGAAGCAGACCCAACTGAAGTACCAGCGAAGCCGGTGCCATAAGGCCCCGCAGTCTATGGAAAGCTTTGAGCGGATGGGCGGTACCTTACTTGAAGGAGGTTGCATGGCGCTGAATTGTCATGGCTCGCCCCGCAGAGACAGTTGCTGTCATCTGCACTGTGTCGATAACCAGGAACGAAAACCGTTGGCTGGGTGACAGTATGCTCTTGGCAAAGTTGACCCTGAGCCCCAGGCAATCTAAGTGGCTGAGGAGGACGTTCTTGTGCGATGTTAAAACCGCCTGTGACTGGGCCAGAATGAGCCAGTCACCTAGGTAGTTGAGTATGTGGATTCCCATTTGTTGCAGAGGGGAGAGAGCTGCATCCATGCATCGTGTAAATGTGCAAAGTCGTGTAAAGGATAGGCCAAACGGCAGGACCTTGTATTGATACACCCCTTTGAATGCGAATCTCAAGAATTGTCTGTGATAGGGGGGCTGAATGATGAATGGAGGGCTGATGAACCAGTCTCCTGGGCATATTTGCGGGAAGATCTATTTCAAAGTGATCATCCTGAATAGATGTGCAGACTGGCTGCATAAGGGCAGGATGATTATGGTAGGCAGAAATCATTTTCAGACATTTCCCAGTCCTGGTCAAAGTAAAACAAAAAACACAAACAATTCAAATTAAGCTGTTTAATGGACAGTCAGCTTTGTCTTTGAAGACAATTTACAACATCCTCTTCTTTCACTCCTTTCAAGAGCATCATTTGGTCAAAATCCCTCATTTGCCTGATGAGATCATCTGTACAAACTTCAAAGTAAAATTTTTAAAATACTGCAAAACAAATTGAATTGCTCATGAGACACCCATTACCATGTGTTGTTCTCAGAGATTGGAGTCTTTTTTTTAACTCTATAGTATCTATTGCTGCACTAAATGTGTATTTTTCTTCTAAAATCTTTCTCCAAAGTTCATGCCTTCTCTCGCTTCCATCTTAAAACACAAATGTGTTTTAGTCTGTGCAGTGTAAGGCCTTGCTTCAAGCCAATCTATCGAACAACTACTTATTATTACACACAAAGAACATTTCCTGCATTTACCCCAGCATTTACAAAACAATTAAATCATGTAAATTGATGTGTATATCTACTAAACCACTTTTATAACACTTGTCAGCTTTTATCTAAGAAAAACAGAAGATGCAGTTTTAAAAAATGTCAGTCACACTCATTTGCAAACATGCTATAATTACAATAGTTGTATCAAAAAATAAATTAGAAAGAGTAATCAGTGCTGACATGATTAGACATGTGAGAGATCAGCATCAAATGCTATACTATTATTACACCATTGCTTCAGTACAGACATACCAGTGCACTTGCACAGCTTTCTGTCTTCTTTGTTTCATGATCATTCCTCACCCTGAACAATATGTTCTTGCTCTTTCTTCTGTTCTGTAAAACCATCTCTGTGCGTAATGACTTTTTTTCCTTAAACATAATTAAGTTAATTTAAAATAAGATTCAGACTAGAGCATTTGATGAGTAAATATTGATTAAAACAATTCTAGAAAATGTAACTGGGAAGGGCTGATCATGGCAAGTTTTTTGGAACTGCAAGTAACCCATTACACACAACTTGTCAGTTTATACATTACTGTGGGTTTGAAATTTTTTTTGACTGTAAAAGCAGCCTCTGTAAAGATATTGCAAAAATAAATGTCGCATGCATTCTAAGTATTAAAATTAGGTAATTAATAGCAAACTATATTCATATGAATTATTTTAAACATGATTACATGCTAACAGGTCTGTTATCAGTAGTGTAATTGTTCTGGTTAGCGTTCGGACCCCGTGCTGGCCACCTGTCAGTCCAGCACTTCACACTCCATCAACCCGGACAAGGACGCCAAGGGCTCTCCTTCGAGGCGGAGGGTGCCGCTGCTCACGATTCGGTCCGGCTACACATTTCAGTTTGGGGAATATCCCCCCCGCCTCGACGGGGTTCAACTGACGGTAGTTAACAGCGCCTCCAAGGCTGCTGTTCTACAGCTGTAGCTTTCCTCCCTCCTAAAGAAAGGAGCGATAGAGGAATAACAGCCGTCGGACATTGAACTAGGGTTCTTCAGCCGAAGGGGGACGGCGGCCTGAGACCCATTCTGGATCTACGGCGTTTTCATTTTCCCTCTACAAAGGGAAGTTCAAGATGCTGATGATAAAAACCATCATGTCTCAGGTCCAGGAGGAGGACTGGTTTGTCACCATCGACCTGAAGGATGCGTATTTCACATCCAGGTCGTTCAAAGACACAGGAGATTCCTTCGGTTCGCCTTTGGAGGGAAGGCTTACCAATACAAAGTCCTGCCCTTCGGCCTGGCTTTGGCCCCGAGGACGTTTACCAAATGCATGGATGCTGCACTGGCCCCTTTGAGGCTCCAGGGCATCCGTGTACTGAACTATCTGGACGACTGGCTCATTCTGGCTCACTCCAGGGAGCTAGTGAGTCGTCACAGGGATATCGTTCTCGGCCACATCCATTCTCTTGGCCTCAGGATGAACGCCAAGAAGAGTGTGCTCCTCCCATCTCAACGAACCGTATTTCTAGGAGTTTGTTTGGATTCCGTTCAGATGCAGGCCCGTTTGGCTCCTGCCCGGATACCAGTTTTTACAGCATGTTTGGCCCGCTTCAGGCTAGGCCATCATGTCTCTGTAGGTACCTGCCGCAGGCTGTTGGGCCTTATGGCAGCAGCCTCCCCTGTGTTGCTTCTAGGGCTTCTTCACATGAGGCCATTCCTTTGGTGGATGAAGGAGCTGAGGTTACACCCCACTGTACCAGCTACTCGCCTTATCAGTGTCGCGCAGTTGCTGTCGACACCTGTTAATCTGGCGAGACCCCGTCTTTCTCCAGAGCGGGGTGAGAATGGGTGCGATCCACCGTCGCCATATGATTACGACGGACACATCAATGACAGGCTGGGGCGCGGTCTTTGAAGGAAGGCCGGCGAGTGGAGAGTGGAAGGAAGAGTTCCTCTTTGGCATATAAACTGCCTGGAACTCAGGGCTGTCTTCCTGGCTTTGAAGTATTTTCTCCCCGTCCTCGGGGGGCATCATATTATAGTCAGGATGGACAATATGGCGGTTGTGTCCCACATAAACCGCCAAGGAGGTTCAAAGTCGCGCACCCTGGACAGGCTTGCGCGCCATCTTCTCCTTTGGTCCCAAGACAAGTTCCTCTCTTTGAGGGTGGTTCACGTTCCGGGAGTACTGAACCTGGCGGCCGATTTTCTGTCGAGACAGAAGCTCAAGCCCGGGGAATGGATGTTGAACCGTCAGACGGTATCCCAGATCTGGGATCTGTTTGGCAAAGCGGAGGTGGACCTCTTTGCTTCTCAAGAGTCATCCCAGTGCCCGCTTTGGTTCTCCCTGAGTTTCCCGACGACTCTAGGCATAGATGCGTTCGCCCACCCATGGCCGAATGTCAGTCTGCACGCGTTTCCGCCAATAAAGCTGATTCCGGCAGTACTATGCAGAGTGAAGGTGAGCGGTGCCCGTCTCCTTCTCATAGCCCCATTCTGGCCCTACCAGACCTGGTTCTCGGAGCTAACTCCCCTCTTGTATCGACCTCCTTGGGAGATTCCGATCAGGCGGGACTTACTGTCCCAGCTTCAGGGCAAGATCTGGCATCCTCAGCCGGAGCTCTGGAAGTTGTGGGTATGGCCCATACAGGGCCAAGGGCTGTGATTGATGGTTTGCCTGCCGAAGTTCAGGAAAACATAGCCAGTGCCAGAGCCCCCGCTACTAGGAAGCTGTACTCTTCCAAGTGGGGCGTCTTTGAATCCTGGTGTTTGACTTGTGCAATCGACCCAGTTAACTGCCCTGTTGGTCCAGTGCTGGAGTTTTTGCAAGAAAGGCTGACAGCGGGGGCGGCTGCTACCACCCTTAGGGTTTATGTAGCGGCCATTGCAGCTCGGAGAGAGCTGGATGAGATCCCCTTGGGGAGACATCGGATGGTCTCCACTTTCATGCCTTAGGCCTGTTCGCCCCACGGCAGTTCCTTCTTGGGACTTGTCAGTCGTCCTCGAAGGACTAGTGACGGCCCCTTTTGAGCCCTTAGAGTCAGCTTCGGATCGGATACTGACTCTTAAGGTTGTTCTTTTACTGGCGCTTACGTCACTGAAAAGAGTTGGAGATCTGCAGGCTTTTTCTGTCAGTGAAACGTGTATGGACTTTGCCCCGGGTCTAGTCAAAGTTACCCTGCGGCCTAGGCCGGGTTACATTCCCAAGGTCTTGTCCACGTCGTTTCGTTCTCAAGTGGTCACTCTTCACTCTTTCCATCCCCCTCCCTTTGCTTCAAGTGAGGATGAGAGACTCCACATGCTCTGCCCGGTCAGGGCATTGAAGCTGTATGTGGATTGCTCCAAGGTTTGGAGAAAATCTCCCCAGTTATTGATCTGTTTTGGTGCTGGTCGCCGCGGGCTTGCCACGTCAAAGCAGAGGATTTCTCACTGGGTGAGAGACGCAATTTCGCTGGCTTATGAGGCGCGGGAACTCCCTTCACCTCTTAGTCTTCGGGCGCATTCTACTAGAGGCGTAGCCTCCTCTCAAGCTCAAGCTTTTAGAGGGGTACCCCTGGAGGATATTTGTGTTGCATTTGCATTTGTGTTGGTCCTCTCCGCACACCTTTGTCAGGTTTTACAACCTTGACGTTGATACGGCTCCAGGTTCTCAGGTCCTGTCTGTTTGAACCGACCGTATGTTGTTGGTTCATTATTGGGCCAGATAGGCAGCGTTTTCAGCTTGGCGTGTTTGGTATATCGTTCCCGATGCGTAAAGCTAGCTACGCAGCGTAGAGTTACCTATGAAAGAAAACGTCTCGGGTTACTCGCGTAACCCTTGTTCTCTGAATAGGGAACGAGACGCTGCGTTTGCTGCCAAGCTCCTCACGCTGCCGACAGGGTTCTTCTCGGCAGAGAAATCTGAGGAGTGGATGGCGCGTTCGCCAGTATGACCTGACGACGTCATTGCGTCAGAGACGGCGTCGCGCCATCAGCCAATGAATTGGCGTGATTCTATATGGGCTCAGACTCGGTCACGCGGAAGGCGTTCCCGATGCCTAAAGCTAGCTACGCAGCGTCTCGTTCCCTATTCAGAGAACAAGGGTTACGCGAGTAACCCGAGACGTTTTTAAGACAATTTCCCATTTGGGTAGAATTGAACTGCTGAGTGTTGCATACAAAAGACTTCCAAACATCTTTCAAATAGAACCCAGCAGGAACTGGTGTTGTCAAGCCATATCTGCATCTTTCTGTTGAACCTAAAGCAAAAAAGTAAAAATAAAAAATAAAGATAATGATGTTTATTCGTCATTTCCTTGTATTTTGATTTTAGATGATATCTGTCCTGAACATACCATTGATTGCAGTGTTTGGAAGGACATTTATGACTTGTGTGTCACCAGAAACAGCAACATTTGTTAATTTCCTGTGGACAAATAATAATAATCTATACAGTTTTACAATACTTCTGGAATTTGTTTTGAATATTCTCCCACTTACTTGTGAAAATTAGCTTTTCAACAGGATTTAATGGGTTTTCCAAACCTCCCAATGAGTGATGAACCAGTTTGTCACAGGAAAGTTTCTTGGGTCTCTGACACTGCCACACTGTTCCTGTTTTTAGGTCCTTATACTCACAACAGCAGTTGCCTCTCCTCCAGCTTGCTTCTGCACCCCACTTAAGATTACATTGTACTACTTCACTGATCCTAGTTTTATTGGGTCCCGATCCTTCAAAGTGCCCGTTATAGTGGCTACGTGGGAATGAAGAATCTCTGTATTTTTTAAGAATCTGCACAACCTCACTGGAGTGCTCAAGATGCACAAAAACTTGTGCCTGACCTTCCCACGGTAGAAGAAGAGTAACTGAGTAAGTCCCATTACGATGATCCACAACCTCCCCATACACATTTGACTTAAAGAAGATTGGAAAAGGTTAGCTGTAATACAGAAGACTTACATCTGTAGGTAAAGCAATTTTATAAACCTACACATAATATGTAATATTAAGTAAATCAACAATTAAACGTGCAGTAAACGATTTCTGAGGACATCCAAACAAACCCATGAACAAAAATGTCCCCTATTGCTGATTGACTAGCACACAGGCAAAACTACGTACTGTACAAACACAATTTATTTAACACACATGTAGAACACACAGCTAGCAAATATTCAGAATGTTGATGTTGATTTCAATTGTCAACAGTGTTTCTCAGAAATCACTTACTGCACCTGCTGAAACTCTTTTTGACAAATGTCTGTATCTTGATAAAAAAAAATCATAATATATTATAAAGTAAAAACACACCTTTAGCTTTGAATTGAAAAGCTTTGCCTTGAAAAAATCTCCTCCATATGTTTTCAGTTTCTTGTTGTGGTCTCTGGCTGTGATAATAACGGAGATATTTTCTCCAACTTTGTAATTATTTTTCAGTTCCACAATCGATAATGTTGAGTGGACTGGACTTGTGCTCAGATTCAGCTGATTTATTAGTTGATCTGGACTACAGAAGGCCATTCAAGAGCCTTCTGTAGTCTTTCCCACTCCTCATCAATGATTCCCATGTCAAGTACAGAAATTACAGAAGAGGAATTTGTTTGTGTCTGTTTTCCTGTATAATGTCTAGGAATGGGGGGCTGGAATAGCTTTTTCGATTGACCACTTTCCAGGAATTTCCATAAAGTCTAAAAGATGACCCAGAAACAAGTTTAATTATTTTATGATTACAAACCATTTTTTCCCCCACCATTTAATATATATATACTATATTGCCAAATGTATTGGGTCACCCCCTTCTAATGAAAGGTTTGACACTTTTCTATTCTAACATGACAGTGCCTCTGTGTATAAGGCAAGGATCACAAATAAATGATGATTCAGTCAGTGTGGAATAACTTGACTGGTCTGCAGAAAGCCAAGTCCTAATCCAAGCTGAACACCTCTGGTGTGACTTTAAATGCAGACCTTGAGCCAAAAACTCATCACCAAACACCAGTGGGATTAGGACTTGGCTTTCTGCAGAGCAGTGAAGTTCTTCTACACTGACTGAATCATTATTTATCTTTGATCCTCGCCTTATACGCAGAGGGAATGTCATGATAGAATAGAAAAAGGGTCCTGTCCAAACTGTTGCTATAAAATTAGAAGCACATAATTCCCTAGAATACCATTAAATGCTTAAATATTAAGATTTTTACTCATTACTCATTGAAATTACTAAAGTAGTCAAACCTTTCATTAGAAGGGGTGACCCGATACTTTAGGCAATATAGTGTATATATACTGTATATATATATATATATATATATATATACACACACACGCACTGGCCACTTTATTAGGTACACCTTGCTAGTACCGGGTTGGACCCCCCTTTTGCCTTCAGAACAAGGTGTTGGAAACATTCCTCAGAGATTTTGGTCCATATTGACACGATAGCATCACACAGTTGCTGCAGATTTGTCGGCTACACATCCATGATGCGAATCTCCGTTCCACCACATCCCAAAGGTGCTCATTTGGATTGAGATCTGGTAACTGTGGAGGTAATTTGAGTAAAGTGAACTCATTGTCATGTTCAAGAAACCAGTCTGAGATGATTTGAGCTTTATGATATGGTGCATTATCCTGCTGGAGGTAGCCATCAGAAGATGGGTACACTGTAGTCGTAAAGGGATGAACATGGTCAGCAACAATACTCAGGTAGGCTGTGGCATTTAAATGATTCTCAATTGGTACTAAGGGGCCCAAAGTATGCCAAGAAAATATCCCCCACACCATTAAACCACCACCACCAGCCTGAACCGTTGCAGGATGGAGCCATGCTTTCATGTTCTTTATGCCAAATTCTGACCCTACCATCTGAATGTTGCAAAAAAAGTTGAGTCTAATCAGAGCAGGCAACATTTTTCCAATCTTCTATTGTTCAATTTTGATGAGCCTGTGTGAATTGTAGCCTCCGTTTCCTGTTCTTATCTGACAGGAACAGCACCCGGTGTGGTCTTCTACTGCTGTAGCCCATCTGCTTCAGGGTTCGACGTGTTGTACATTCAGAGATGGTATTCTGCATACCTTCGTTGTAACGAGTGGTTATTTGAGTTACTGTTGCCTTTCTGTCATCTCTAACCAGTCTGCCCATTCTCCTCTGATCTTTGACATCAACAAGGTATTTTCGTCCACACAACTGCCGCTCACTGGATATTTTATATTTTTCGGACCATTCTCTGTAAAGCCTAGAGATGGTTGTGCATGAAAATCCCAGTAGATCACCAATTTTTGAAATACTCAAACCAGCCCGTCTGGCACCAACAACCATTCCACATTCAAAGTCACTTAAATCCCCTTTATTCCCCATTCTGATGCTCGGTTTGAACTTCAGGAAGTTGTCTTCACCACATCTAGATGCCTAAATGCATTGAGTTGCTGCCATGTTATTGGCTGATTAGCAATTTATGTTACCAAGCAATTGAACAGGTATACCTAATAAAGTGGCCGGTGAGTGTATATATATGTTTTTGTGTGTAAATATACAAACCCGATTCCAAAAAAGTTGGGACACTGTACAAATTGTGAATAAAAAAGGAATGCAATAATTTACAAATCTCATAAACTTATATTTTATTCACAATAGAATATAGATAACATATCAAATGTTGAAAGTGAGACATTTTGAAATGTCATGCCAAATATGGGCTCATTTTGGATTTCATGAGAGCTACACATTCCAAAAAAGTTGGGACAGGTAGCAATAAGAGGCCGGAAAAGTTAAATGTACATATAAGGAACAGCTGGAGGACCAATTTGCAACTTATTAGCTCAGTTCAGAAGCCTGCATCTCTGATGGTATGGGGTTGCATGAGTGCGTGTGGCATGGGCAGCTTACACATCTGGAAAGGCACCATCAATGCTGAAATGTATATCCAAGTTCTAGAACAACATATGCTCCCATCCAGACGTCGTCTCTTTCAGGGAAGACCTTGCATTTTCCAACATGACAATGCCAGACCACATACTGCATCAATTACAACATCATGGCTGCGTAGAAGAAGGATCCGGGTACTGAAATGGCCAGCCTGCAGTCCAGATCTTTCACCCATAGAAAACATTTGGCGCATCATAAAGAGGAAGATGCGACAAAGAAGACCTAAGACAGTTGAGCAACTAGAAGCCTGTATTAGACAAGAATGGGACAACATTCCTATTCCTAATCTTGAGCAACTTGTCTCCTCAGTCTCCAGACGTTTGCAGACTGTTATAAAAAGAAGAGGGGATGCCACACAGTGGTAAACATGGCCTTGTCCCAACTTTTTTGAGATGTGTTGATGCCATGAAATTTAAAATCAACTTATTTTTCCCTTAAAATTATACATTTTCTCAGTTTAAACATTTGATATGTCATCTATATTGTATTCTGAATAAAATATAAAAAAAAATTAAACTTCCACATCATTGCATTCTGTTTTGATTCACAATTTGTACAGTGTCCCAACTTTTTTGGAATCGGGTTTGTATATATACAGTATGTATATATATATATATATATATACATACACATATATATATATATACAGTCATGGCTGTTTTTAATTTATTTGCATTGTCATAAAAAAAATCACAAAAATCTAACCTTTCATTGGATAATAAGCATTTAAAATGAGGGAAAATATCATTATGAAATAAATGTTTTTCTCTTATGCACATTGGCCACAATTAAATACACCCTTTTATTCAATACTTTTGGAAACCTCCATTTGCCAGTTTAACAGCTCTACATTTTCTCCTATAATGCCTGATGAGGTTAGAGAACACCTAACAAGAGACCAGAGACCATTCCTTCATCCAGAATCACTCCAGTCCCTTTAGATTCCCAGATCCATGACGGTGCTTCTTCTTTTTAGTTCACACGCCTCATTTTCTATATGGTTCAGGTCAGAGGACTGGAATGGCCATAGCAAAAGCTTGGTTTTGTGCTTAGTGACCCATTTTTGTGTTGTTTTTGGATTATTGTACGATTGTAAGATCCAAACACAGCCCATTATAAGATTTCTAACAGAGTCAGTCACTTATTGATTTTTATCTGTTGGTATTTAATAGAATCCATGATACCATGTGTCTAAACATTAACATTTACATTTATGCATTTAGCAGACGCTTTTATCCAAAGAAGCTTACAGTGCATTCAGGCTTTTACATTTGTATTGTCTTTATGTGTGTTCCCTGGGAATCGAACCCACAACCTTCGCGCTGCTAACGCAATGCTCTAACCACTGAGCCACAGGAATAAACAAGATATTCAGGATCTCCAGCAGAAATAAAGGCTCACAACATCAAAATACAGCAGTGTATTTCATTGTACACATGGGGTAATTATTATGCTAAAAAGCTTGTTTTTTAGTTTCATCTGACCACAGAAGACAGTCCCATTTGAAGTTCCAGTCGTGTCTGATAACTGAATATGCTGGAGTTTGTTTTTGGAAGAGCTAAGATAATTGTTCCTGAAACCCTCCCAAACAACATGTGGTGATGTATGTGGTGTGTTTGACATTTAAAAAAAAAAAGGTTTTCTGACTCCGAGACTAATTGTGAATATGAATTGGAATATACTTAACATATATTTTACTCATAATAATTTCTAGGGGTGTCAATAATTGTGTCCAATGTGTATTTAAGAAAAAAACATATTTATGGGATATTTCCTCCCATTTGAAATTATTATTATCTGATGAAATGTGCCAATATTTTAGGCCATGCCAGTGCATATACACATATAGAAGTGTCTTATGCTCATCAAGACTGCATTTATTTGATCAAACATACAGTAAACAGCAGTATTTTTATATAGTAGTGTTTTTTTTTTCGATAACGATAATTAGACGATATTTTGCAGAGTGTGTTATTGTGCTGATATCTGACTGCCGTGGACAGCAGCAGTTTTGTGTAAACACACACACACACACACATATTACATCTAAAAGTAAATAAAACATCAGTTGGGTTTGATTTATCATATTTAAAATAACCTCCCCATAAGCTACTATTTACCTGAAGAATCAGTTGTGGGTGGAATGAACATGGTCACATCCGATGCTTTTCTTACTTTTTAGGATACATTAACAAGTATTGAGTGTTTCCGGAATGCCAGTCCTGCTGCTGTGTGTACATTCAGAATTATAAGTTATACATTTAATTAATTTCAATGATAAAAAAAAAAATCTACACTGATGTTTATACAACATAGAATTCTAGCCCTCATATTTGCTTGAACAAGCAGCATTCAATAATTTTTATATAACTACACTAGGATATTTCACTGTTTCTTTTGTCACCTCCAATTAGGACTAAAAATTTAAGATAGTTGACAAAATAACCACATACAATTCATACACTAGATGGGTGATATAAACACGTATTTTATACCAATATAGTATAGTTTATACCAAGCTCAGCTTATAACTATAGAATTAGGGTGCAGTTGGAAGCATGATAGAAACCAAATAAGCATGTGTGTGCATCTTTTTTATTGCAAACTTAATTTGATTGATTGCAAATTCAAGACAAATTGACAATTAAACACCTTGGACCCAATACTTTTCAGACTATTTTTTTAAATCAGACCATCCAACCTAGTGATGTTTCCCATAATTCATCTGTCAGACTGATTGCATTGCACTTAGCATACTGTTTGAAATATTTATTGTGGAATCATAAATACAGTTCTGAGAGAGTGAGGATTAGATACACTTAATTTTTTCTTTACAAATTTTTACATTCCTAATTCAAACATCATATCACAAATACATAAAAAACACATATTATTTAAAGACTGAAGACCAATTGATTATCATGTACAACACATTGAACCCCATTAATACACAAAATTTAACAAAAAGTATTTACATTATTGTAAGACTGTAATATTCAAATTCTGTTATTATTCTTGCTGCCACCAAATACATAAAAAAAATACTTTAGGATCAGTTGCTGCTAACACGAGGCCCTTATTTTTCCTCGTTTTCCTTATGGACAATTCTACTGTCCCTATTAAATAATTCAATAAACATACTCTCCTTCTTAATACAAATCTACATTTCAGTCCTCCTATAAATATGTTGTCTGAAAACTCTTCTGTAAACCCTTGAAACCAGGTTATATGTAATTCAAATAAAATATTTAGTCTACTACATTTAAAATCAAATGCTCTAAATCTTCTCCCTCACCACAAAACCTACACTGCCCACCCACTGATGGATTCAGGTGTGCCACATCCATGTCTGTCTGTAGCTATGGCACCGTGAATAATCCTCCTCTTCAGATCAGCAGTTCGCTTCTCTACAGGGAGTTTGTACAGGGTCCTCCACCTGTCTCTTACAGTACAAAGGGATCTGGCTCCAACAAACCCAGCCATCTTGAAGCTTTTTGTCTCTTTAGTGACTTTTGATGCATCACCTTGACAATTGTGTGGTAAAGTGCCTTATTTAAAGTAAAATCCAGATATTTCAATTGAGGAATTCGTAAATTCAAGATTGAATCAGCAACATCACTCTCATTCTCATCAAACATTAGCGTCAGAATACCGATCCTTGGAAATGATTATACATTATACAGTATATTTGTACAACAATAAAGATTAGTTGTGCAACAGATAGTTGTGCAAAGGTGCAACAGATTATACATATGCAATGTCGTGGATGTGCATTGTATGGTATCCAGTGACAAGCAGATAGGTTGTGTTAGTGCAGTGTGTGCGTGTAGTCCAGTGAAACTGTGTTAATGTGCAGTGCATGGCATGTTGTGTGAGTGGGAGTGTGATGTAGGGTGAATTAGTTCTGACTGTTCATTAGCCTGATAGCCTGTGGGAAAAAGCTGTCCCTCAGTCGTCTAGTGCGGGATCGGATGCTGTGGAGACATCTCCCTGAGGGCAGCAGAGAGAGCAGTCTGTGGGACAGGTGGCTGGAGTCCTTGATGATCCTCCTGGCTTTCCTCATGCACCACCTGGTGTAGATGTCCTGGAGGGAGGGAAGCTCACCTCCAACAATGTGGTGGGCAGTTCGCACGACCCTTTGGAGAGCTTTGTGGTTGCCAGCGGTTCTGTTCCAAACCAGGCGGTGATACAGCCGGTCAGGATGCTCTCCACAGTGCAGGTGTAGAAGGACTTGAGGATTCTGGAGCTCGTTCCAAACTTCCTCAGCCGTCTCAGGAAGAAGAAGCGCTTATGTGCCTTCTTCAGCACTGCATCTATGTGAGCAGACCATGTGAGATCCTCGGTGATGTGAACGCCGAGGAACTTAAAGCTGCTCACCCGCTCCACAGGTGTCTTGTCGATGGTGATGGGTGTGTTTACTATGCTCTGTCTCCTGAAATCCACCACCAGCTCCTTGGTCTTGTCGATGTTGTGTGAGAGGTGGTTCTCCTGACACCATTTAGTCAGGGTACTCACCTCCTCTCTGTAGGCCGTCTCATCGTTGTCAGTGATCAGGCCTATCACCATTGTGTCATCAGCAAATTTGACGATGACATTGAAGCTGTGTGTAGCTGTACAGTCATGTGTGTACAGGGAGTACAGGAGTGGGCTGAGGACGCAGCCCTGCGGAGCACCAGTGTTGAGGGTCAGAGTAGATGAGGTGTTGTTGCCCATTCTTACCACCTGACATCTGCCTGTCAGGAAGTCCAGGATCCAGCTGCACATAGATCTGTTTAGTCCGAGAGTCTGAAGCTTCGCAACCAGTGTGGCAGGCACTATGGTGTCAAATGCCGAACTATAATCCACGAACAGCATCCTCACATAGGTGTTCTTATTTTCCAGGTGGGAGAGAGCAGTGTGCAGGGTAAAGGCAATAGCATCGTTTGTGGAACGGTTACTGCGGTATGCATATTGTAGTGGGTCCAGTGAAGCAGGCAGCACAGAGCAGATGTAGTCTCTGAAGAGCTTCTCAAAACACTTGCTGAAGATGGGGGGGTCAGAGCAACGGGCCTCCAGTCATTCAACGTGATTTTATTTTTCTTCGGTATGGGCACAATGGTGGATTTTTTGAAGCATGCGGGAACCACAGACAGAGAGAGGGACAGATAAAAAATATCTATTAAAACCCCGGCTATTTGGAATGCGCATGCTTTGAGCACACGGTCTGGGATGCCATCCGGACCCACGGCATCGTGATGTGTTGAAAGTATTTTTGAGCTATTGTTCTGAAGTTGGCTCCTGAAGTTTTTTAATCCGATTAATCAATTAATCGGATTAAAAAAACATTTTATTGTTTTATTTTATCATTAACTGTATTTTATTGACAAAAAACACACTACTCCACATTCTGTCCAATGTCTTTCAAACAAACGTGCCAACTGAATGATACACATATAGTACTTAACAATTTATTAGACCACCTATCATAATAAAGAGAAAACACAAATATTTTAGGAATCTAAAAATTGTATTGTCATTTATTGGGCAAATAACAAACTGAAACAACCAAATAGTATTCATTCCCACTATAATAAAAATGGCCTCATATGCCTTGCAACAGCTTACATTATTGCTGCCATTATGTACTTTTTGACTGTAAAAAAAACGTTTTGTCTGAAAAAAAAACATCACGAAGTGCTCTGTCTTTCTTTCATAGATAGCAATAATTATATTATGGCATTAGAAATAGCCTACTATTGTTACTAAAGAGCTTCCACAGCATATTGGAGGACTAACCAATACAGAAAGCTATAAAAAATGACTTTGTAATCACCAATGCTCTTAGTTTAGAGCAGCAGTGGCACAAACCTTACATATTTTTTTGAAAACCTTACATAAATGTGTTTTAATAAATTTGTTAAGCACTGTAATAGTTTAGTTTAAATATCTATAACAAAATTAATATAATGATAAAGATAAAAAAGATGAATAAAAACACAAACTCAGTGTTAACCAACAGGTAAGAGTAATTTTGTAATTCAGTCATGTGTCATTTATTTATCCTGTAATAAGGCGGCTATGAAGCGTCTGATATTTATATTCAGAATTACACGCTGTTATCCCTTAACAGTTCCTACTCTCATAAGATACTCGCACGGCATGTTGACTTTTAAGCCTGAATTTAACTTTCAACAACAGATATTTCAGCACAATGGATATTTTTGCGCTGAATAGCCTTTTCATTGTCTCCCTCTGGGTTCCATCCGTCTGTCCGACACGCGTGCACGCGGCGGATGAGGAGGAAAGATGGCAGCAGCATCAGCGGGACGAGATCGGAAAAATAGTAGCCGACAGTTTAACGTTACAGGAAAAACAGATCGAGGTGGAAATACCTTTTGTGAGGCGGTTGAGCACAAATGTTCCGTGAATGGATCAGAGGTAGGTAACGGTAGCTGGGCAGAAATGGTATGTAATGAAGAGGGGGATGTAGAGAATGAGGGAGAAATAGGGAGAATGATGCATGTTAATCAAAGTAAAGGGAATAAAAGAGTTAGAAATGATCATGAAGAGAGATCAGTAAGTGAAGATGACGAGATAGAGGGAATTCAAAGAGATAGCCCTGACAAATATACAGTCATAGTAAGATTTAATGAGAAATCCCAAAGCGACATGAAGAAAATCAACCCATTTACATTGACAACAGCCCTGGCAAATAAAGTGGGGGAAATTATATTTGCAAAGGTCCTAAATGATGGTAATCTACTGATAAGATGTGAAAATTAAAGCCAAGTTGAGAAAGCCCTTAAAATGAAAGAGATAGGAAAAATGAAGGTGGAAAATTCTGGGAGATTGGGGGTGAAAAATGGTGGAGGAAGTAAAGGAGTCATTACAGGTGTTCCAATGAGTGTAGGAATGGAGGAAATTAAGAAGAGTGTCAAAGGAGGAAAAATAATAAATGCTCAAAGGTTGAAAACAACTAAGGAAGGAGTGAAAAGGGATAGTGAAACAGTATTGATTGAATTTGATGAAGATAATATACCAAAGAAAGTGTTCCTGGGTTTTTTGAGTTACCCAGTGAGAGAATTCGTCCAAAACCATTGAGATGCTTTAATTGTCAAAGATTTGGTCATATAGCAAGAAACTGTAAAGAGCAGAGAAGATGTGCAAGATGTGGGGGTAATCATGAATATGGAAAGTGTGGAACAGGAGTACAGCCAAAGTGCTGTAACTGTGGAGGAGCTCATAATGTGGCTTATGGTGGTTGTGAGATTAAGAAACGGGAGAATAAAATCCAGAAAACTAAAGTAGAAAGAAAGATCACTTATGCAGAAGCTGCAAGAATGGTACATGGACAGAACAGAGACAACAGTCAAGAGACAGTTAGGTTGCAAGAGCAACAAAAAAGAACAAATGACAAGGTGTATGTGGATAAAAGGGACTTGGTTACATTCATTGCAGGTGTTATAAATAGTACAGCTGATGTTAAGTCTAAAAATGATAAAATTCAGCTGGTCAAAGCAGCGGTGAATCACCTAGGATTAATAGGACTGACGTGGGAAGAAGTGAGGGAAAACCTTGCCATTCAGTCAAGCCAGGATGTACCATGGGTTGGTTAATCTTAATTATGGTAATCCTTTTACAATGGAATGCCAGGAGTTTACTGGCTAATGGCCAAGAATTCAAACACTTCATTAAAACACTGGCAGTGAAACCAGATATAATTTGCATTCAAGAAACGTGGTTGAAACCAAATCTAGATTTTATAATGTATGGGTATTCAGTGATAAGGAAAGACAGAGATCTTGGGAAAGGTGGGGGATGTGCAATATTTATTAAACAAGGAATTCCATATAGACAACTTGGTATGGGAGATGATCAGGAATGTATAATGGTGGAAATATGGGAAAGGGGGGAGGAAATTGTCATAATAAATTACTACAATCCCTGCAAAAATTTGGAGCTGAATAACCTATTGACTATACAAGGACAAGATAAAAATAAAGTGGTATGGTGTGCAGATTTTAATGCGCACAGTACAGTGTGGGGGGGCTGTCATACCGACTTAAATGGAAGGGTAATTAAAGAGTTGATGGAGGATAGGAATTTAGTTTGTATGAATGATGGTAGAGGTACGAGAATAAATATAAAAACGGGAAAGGAATCGGCAATAGATCTTACATTAGTATCTAACTCTCTAGCTGGTGTTAGTAATTGGAAAATTTGAAAAAATTATACAGTAGGTAGTGTTACGTCCCTGGACGTAAAGTTATTATTTGTATTTATCTTTACATTCACATGTGTGTGATGGATCAATGTTGTATTGCATGCTATACTGTGTGCAGTTTCTTTCTCTCTCTCTCTCCCTCTCTCTTTCTGGCAGCGCTTGATTGGGACCAGCTGCAAGAGATTACGTCGTGAGCGGGAGCATTTAAAAGCTGGGAAGCAGAGCATTGTTGGGAGCTTCTGTGGGGTGTGCGTCGTGAAGCTCTGCCGCTGGTGTTGTGCCGTTTCGTCCTCTATCTCCTGCCCCAGACAACGTTGGTTGTGTTGTGTAGAGTGTTAAACTACGGTGTTGTTAACTTGCATTTGTGTGAGTAATCATTTTCTTTAAGGACTAAGTTAGGTTGGAGTCCTCTGTAATCCGACACTAAGGTATTTATGTTCGTAGACAATTATTCTATCTCTGTCTCACTTATTTCGTTATCCATAAACCATTATTTGTTCCTTCTGAAGCAGTAGGTTGGGGATTGCCTTTTGTTTTGTGAACTTCGTTTTCTCCTGTTTTTGTCTAGCTAGGGAGTTAGGAAAGACTTCTGTATTTATTTTGTGATTTTTCCTTGTGAGGTCATTTAAGTCTTTAAACCCCTAGTTAGTGCTTTGGTTTGTTATTTTGGCCTGGATCCCCTTCCGAAGAAATGCGCTTCTTGCTTTATGTACTAATAAAACGTGTCAACTTTTGATAAACCTGTTGTGGTCTTTGAGCTGGGACAGGAGAGGAGGAGTGTCGTGGTTTTCTAATTTAATTTTTACTCTTGTCACCGGCCTCACCAACCCTAGACTGGTGAGGACGTGACGATTGGGGGCTCGTCCGCACGTAATATTCGTTTCTTAACTATTTTTGCTTGGCTGTTTTTGAATTTTTGGTAGGGGAGGAAAGTCATATGGTAAAATGGAATTCGATTTAATTAAGTTTACTCTCTCACCAACATTAGAAGAATTCGATAGGTGTAGAAAAAAAGATTTAATTTTGATAGCAGAATTTTACAACGTAACGGTCCCTAAAGAGCAAAAGAAACAAGTTATTAAGGACCAGTTGTATGGTAAGTTAGTGGAGGCAAGCGTTTTACCTGGAGATTCTGAAGCAGAGGGTCCCGAGTCAGAGATAGATGAGGAGGCAGCATCTGACGAAACAGATTCAGTACGTGATGAGAAGGCTTCTGGTGTAGCAGACCCGATAGTAACTGTTCGTTTAAAGGAATTAGATCTTGCCTTAAAGAAACAGGAGCACGAAACCCAGCTACTCCGATTGAGAGAGTTGGAGATAAAGGCGGATCGGGATATAAGGCTACGGAAACTAGATCTGGAATCGCAAATGCTGCTTAGTAAACCAGTCCCACCTCCGCGCACCCGGCCCCCTTCAGATAGTTCTGGGGTTGGGCAACCTGACTTCGATGTAGGTAAGTATATTAAACTTGTACCTCCCTTCCGTGAAACCGAAGTAGACTCGTACTTTGTGGCTTTCGAACGAGTCGCGACTAAGTTAAAATGGCCCAGAGACATGTGGGCATTGTTGTTGCAGTGCAATCTTGTTGGCAAAGCCCAAGAAGTTTGTGCGGCTTTGCCAATTGAAGATTCACTAAATTTTGATATTGTGAAACTGGCTGTTTTGCGAGCTTACGAACTGGTACCGGAGGCGTATCGGCAGAAGTTCAGGGCTTGTTCAAAGACAGCCAAGCAAACGTTCGTGGAGTTTGCGCGTGAAAAGAAAGCATTGTTCGAGAAGTGGTGTCTCTCTACCAAAATTACAACCCTTGAGGATTTGCAAGAGCTAATGTTGCTAGAGGATTTTAAGAATAGTCTACCAGAGAGCATAGTAGTGCATTTAAACGAGCAAAAAGTCTCTAAATTGTTTGATGCAGCAATTCTGGCCGATGAGTTTGTGCTCACGCATAAAACTGTATTTTCCCCTATGCGCGCTCCAAAAGTTCTATCCACTCTGGATGCGTGGAAAGATAAAGGGAACAGCTCCTTCAGGCCTGCGAGTGAACTGAAAAATGCTTCAAAAGGGCCCGATAGAAAACGAGTTTGTTTCTATTGTCTTGATCCTGGCCATTTGATTTCAAATTGTAAAGCTTGGCAGCAGAAAGCGGGTGGTAAGCCAAAAGGGGTAGCATTTACCTCTCTTACCTCGGTTCCTGAACGGCCGAGTTCACAATCAAATTCCTCTACTTTTGAGTCGTTTCTGCAAGTGTGTACAGTGGCGCTCCCAGATAGTTCTTCTAATCCTAGACCTATTTTAATGTTAAGGGATACAGGGTCCGCTCAGTCAATCATACTGGAAAGCACGCTGCCGTTCTCGTCGAAATCGTACACTGGTAGTAATGTGCTCATTCGTGGTATCGAAATGGGCTGTACTTCAGTGCCATTGCACACTATCCTTTTAAAATCAGACCTTATTTCTGGTCCTGTGAGTATCGGTGTGCGCGCTCAATTACCTGTGGAGGGCGTAGAGATGATCCTAGGTAATGATTTGGCTGGAACCAAAGTCTTCCCGTATCCGATCGTATCTGCGGAGCCTGATGTTAGCGGCCAAGATGATGTACTGTCACAGTTTCCTTCTCTTTTTCCGTCATGCGCTGTGACTCGCGCACAGAAGAGATTTGCGGATGTATTTAATCTTTCTAGCTCGTTCTTGGGTTCATTGCCGGAGAGCTCTGAATGTAAATTGCTTATACAGCCGCAACTGTCTCAAGGTGATGAGTATTTTAAAGAAAAGGATGCTTCCTTAAAAGTGGGTAGAGAACAGTTAATTGCTTCTCAAAAATCTGATGTATCATTGGATAAATGTGTCGGTGCTGCTGCAGACCGAACGCAAATTTCAGATGCGCCAGTAGGTTATTGTTGGGATGATGGTGTGCTAATGCGCTGGTGGAAGCCATCTGACTCTGGGCGAGAGAGAGCTTATCAGATCGTTCTCCCTGCCGGTTATCGAACTCAGATAATGAAACTGGCCCATGAGCATATTTGCTCTGGACACCTTGGTGTTACAAAAACACATGATCGTATCGCAAGGCATTTCTTTTGGCCGAGTATGAAGTCTTCGGTGTCTGCATTTATTCGATCTTGCCGCATTTGCCAACTTGCGGGTAAACCCAATCAGGTGATCCCTCAAGCCCCGCTTCAGCCTATTCCTGTTATGGGAGAGCCTTTCGAAAGACTCATCCTTGATTGCGTGGGCCCCTTGCCTAAAGCCAAGTCTGGTCACCAATACATCCTCACAATAATGTGTACAGCTACACGCTATCCGGAAGCCGTGCCCCTGCGTTCAATTACAACAAAAGCTGTGGTTAAAGAATTGGTTAAGTTCTGCTCTATGTTCGGGTTACCAAAAATAATTCAAACAGATCGGGGAACGAACTTTACCTCGAACTTGTTCGAACAGCTGGTAAAAGAACTGCAAGTGCAACATGAAATGTCAAGCGCCTATCATCCAGAGTCGCAAGGTGCGCTTGAGCGCTTCCATCAGACGCTCAAGTCAATGCTGCGCACATATTGTGTCGAAACCGGTAAAGACTGGGTAGATGGATTGCCCTTATTGATGCTGGCGGTAAGAAGCACCGTGCAAGAGTCATTGGGGTTCAGCCCCGCCGAACTTGTATTTGGACATACAGTTCGAGGACCCTTGAAGTTAATCCGTGAACAATTCCTTTCTAAGAATTCTCTCTGCATGCCGATCCTGGAGTATGTGAGTACGTTTCGTGAATATCTCCATAAAGCTTGGGACATCGCTAAGCAGCATCTTTCTGACACTCAAGCCAAGATGAAAACTAGGTATGATAGAAAGAGCATTGCTCGCAGTTTCCAACCTGGAGATTCTGTACTCGTGTTGTTGCCTGCGCCCAATTCTCCCTTGCATGCTCGATTTCTTGGCCCATATACAATTGAAAATAAACTGAGTGACACTAACTACACTATTCTCACCCCCGATCGACGGCGCAAAAGCCGACTCTGCCATATAAATATGCTGAAACCGTACGTTGACCGAAATGGATCTGGTGTTAACCTTGCAACTAACAGTGTGTCGGCAGTGAATGTTGTTGGTCTGCCTACTGGTTATGAGCCGGAGGTAGATGGTTTAATTGACAAAGATGTTTTAACCTCTTGTGGAAGGTTTTCAAACTCTGCCATTCTGTCCACATTGCCAAATTACCTATCGTACCTGTCTGAGAAACATCGCAACATCTACCTTGATGACGTAGTGGTTTACTCAATGTCGTGGGATGACCACTTATGCACCCTTAATGCAGTCCTAAAATGCCTGGCTGAGGCATCATTAATACTTAACCTCAGTAAGTGTGAATTCGCCATGGCTGTGGTTACTTACCTCGGGAAACTAGTTGGGCAAGGCCAGGTAAAACCTGTGAGTGCGAAAGTTGAAGTGCCTCTATGGTGGTGACATTAATTATGTTGTAATCTAATTAATTACAAACCTGGGTTTGTAACTAAGGGTGGGGGTGTTACGTCCCTGGACGTAAAGTTATTATTTGTATTTATCTTTACATTCACATGTGTGTGATGGATCAATGTTGTATTGCATGCTATACTGTGTGCAGTTTCTTTCTCTCTCTCTCTCCCTCTCTCTTTCTGGCAGCGCTTGATTGGGACCAGCTGCAAGAGATTACGTCGTGAGCGGGAGCATTTAAAAGCTGGGAAGCAGAGCATTGTTGGGAGCTTCTGTGGGGTGTGCGTCGTGAAGCTCTGCCGCTGGTGTTGTGCCGTTTCGTCCTCTATCTCCTGCCCCAGACAACGTTGGTTGTGTTGTGTAGAGTGTTAAACTACGGTGTTGTTAACTTGCATTTGTGTGAGTAATCATTTTCTTTAAGGACTAAGTTAGGTTGGAGTCCTCTGTAATCCGACACTAAGGTATTTATGTTCGTAGACAATTATTCTATCTCTGTCTCACTTATTTCGTTATCCATAAACCATTATTTGTTCCTTCTGAAGCAGTAGGTTGGGGATTGCCTTTTGTTTTGTGAACTTCGTTTTCTCCTGTTTTTGTCTAGCTAGGGAGTTAGGAAAGACTTCTGTATTTATTTTGTGATTTTTCCTTGTGAGGTCATTTAAGTCTTTAAACCCCTAGTTAGTGCTTTGGTTTGTTATTTTGGCCTGGATCCCCTTCCGAAGAAATGCGCTTCTTGCTTTATGTACTAATAAAACGTGTCAACTTTTGATAAACCTGTTGTGGTCTTTGAGCTGGGACAGGAGAGGAGGAGTGTCGTGGTTTTCTAATTTAATTTTTACTCTTGTCACCGGCCTCACCAACCCTAGACTGGTGAGGACGTGACAGTAGTGATCATTACCCAGTCCTTTGTTCAATTGGAGAAAGAGGGGAAATAAGATTGAATGGTGGGAATCCAAAATGGATATTTGGAAAGGCAGATTGGGACAAGTTTCAGAAATTGAATGAGGAAGCAATAATAAAGATTGATTTATCCGAAGATATAGATGAAATGAACAATCAGATTACATCAACAATTATAATGGCAGAAGATAATTCTATTCCAAGGAGTAGTAATAGGAAGGAGAGAAAACTGGTACCATGGTGGACAGAGGAGTGTCAGCAGTCAGTGAAGAATAGGAATAAAGCATTCAGATTAGTTAAAAGAACCCACAATATGCAGCATTTGATCCAGTACAAGAAGGCACAGGCTACAGTGAGAAGAACAATACGTCAGGCTAAGAGGGCAAGTTGGAGAAATTTTTGTGATGGAATAGGAAGAACAACTCCAGTGGCAGAGGTATGGGGAATGATAAAGAGGATGGGAGGAGATAGAAGGGAATGGGAATACCCAGTTATAGTAACAGAGGAAGAAACTGCAGTATCAAATTGGGAGAAGGCAGAGAGCATGGTCAAATAATTTGCAAAGATACATAGTTCAGAAAATCTATCAGATGAAGAAAGGAGAAGAAGAGAAGGGAAAATAAGCCAATATTCAAGAGTATTGGAAAGGAAGGAAGAAGTCATTTGTACAATAGATGAACCATTTACAATGGAAGAAATTAAGAAAGCAATAAAAAGTTCGAGAAATTCATCACCGGGGAAAGACAAGGTGTGCTTTGTAATGTTAAAAAATATAGGAGAAGGTGCACTTTTGAAGTTGCTGCATCTGTATAATAGAGTCTGGGAGGAGGGACGATTGCCCAAAAAGTGGAAAGAAGCGATAGTAATTCCGATAAGGAAGTTTGGTAAGGATCCGTCAAAACCCACCAGCTATAGACCAATAGCCTTAACATCTAATTTATGTAAAATAATGGAAAGAATGATAATAGAAAGGATATCATATGAGCTTGAGAAGAAGGGAAAGTTGGCAAATTATCAGAGCGGGTTTAGGAAAGGAAGAAGTACCATGGACGCAGTGATCAGGCTAGGAAATGCAATAAGGAAAGCCCAGGAAAATAAAGAGACAGTAATTGCAGTGTTTTTGGACATAGAAAAAGCCTATGATATGATGTGGAAGGAAGGAGTATTAATTAAGTTACACAAGTTGGGGATTGGAGGGAGAGGTTTTAATTGGATAAAAGATTTCTTGTATGAAAGGAATATACAAGTAAGAATAGGATCAGAATTGTCAAATCAATATACTGTAGAAAATGGTACACCTCAAGGTAGTGTGGTAAGCCCACTACTATTCATAATACTGATTAATGATATCTTTTTAAAGGTACCAGCTGATATAGGTAGGTCACTTTTTGCAGACGATGGGGCCCTGTGGAAAAGAGGGAGAAAAATGGAGTATGTGGTTAGGAAAGTGCAAGGAGCTTTAGATAAGGTGGTGGAATGGGGGAGTGAATGGGGTGTAGATTTTCAGTGGAAAAAACACAAAGTGTTTACTTTACAAGTAAAAGAATAGATGAAAGTCTGATAATAAGGATGTATGGAAAAAAGATAGAAAGAGTTGGAACATTTAAATTTCTGGGGGTGCACTTTGATTCCTGGTTAACATGGGCAGAACATATTAGGAGAGTAGAGGAAAAAAGCTACAAAGTTATAAATGTAATGAGATGCTTAACAGGTAGAGAATGTGGTGCAAGTTGCCAATCATTGAAAATAATTGATGTGGCCTTGATTAGATCTGCGATGGACTATGTCAGTATAGTGTATACATCAGCAGCTAGATAGCCGGCAGCCATATCACCCTGCAGATAGCCGGCAGCCATATCACCCTGCAGCCCAAGACCGGTTGCCCACTGAAGCTAAGCAGGGTTGAGCCTGGTTGAGCCTGGTCAGTACATGGATGGGTGACCTCCTGGGAAAAACTAGGTTGCTGCTGGAAGAGGTGTTAGTGAGACCAGCAGGGGGTGCTCACCCTGTGGTCTGTGTGGGTCCTAATGCCCCAGTATAGTGAAGGGGACACTATACTGGAAAAAGCACCGTCCTTCGGATGAGACGTTAAACCGAGGTCCTGACTCTCTGTGGTCATTAAAAATCCCAGGATGTCCTTCGAAAAAGAGTAGGGGTGTTACCCCGGCATCCTGGCCAAACTAGCCCACTGGCCTCTGACCATCATGGCCTCCTAATCATCCCCATACACTGATTGGCTTCATCACTCTGTCTCCTCTCCACCAATAAGCTGGTGTGTGGTGGGCGTTCTGGCGCACTATGGCTGCCGTCGCATCATCCAGGTGGATGCTGCACATTGGTGGTGGATGAGGAGATAGCCCCCTTACTATGTAAAGCGCTTTGAGTGTCTAGAAAAGCGCTATATAAATGTAACAAATTATTATTAAATTATTAGATCTCATCTAAAAAAATTGGATGTAATTCAGACTCAGGCATTGCGCGTGTGTAGTGGAGCTTTTAAGACGTCGCCTGTCTCAGCTATACAGGTAGAGGTAGGAGAAATGCCACTGGAAGTAAGGAGGAAGCACCTGATAGCAAATTACTGGGTTAATATGCAGGGGCACAATGATTTGCACCCCACAAAAGAAGTGCTGAAGGAAAGTTGGAGGAAAGTGAGGAGTAGAAAGGACAACTTTGGTCATATAGGGAACAAAACAGCAAAAGAACTTGGGGTAAGTGAGATGAAAATTAGTTCTATGATAGTACATTCAGACATGGCTCCATGGAAGATGAAATGTCCAGAGGTAGATTGGCATTTATTAGAGATTAAAAGGAAAGAAGATAGTGTTGATTTGGTCGGGGTGTTTAAAGATCATATAACAGAAGTATATACAAACTATACTCAAATCTATACGGATGGTACTAAAAACCCAGAGATAGGAATAACAGGAATTGGTGTGGTGGTTCCAGCAAGAGGAATTGAAGTCAATAGAAGAACATCTAACAATTTAGCAGTATATACAGTGGAGATGGTGGCAATTTTAGTTGCATTACGCTGGGTGGAAAAAACGAAGATGGTCAAAGTCGTAATATGCTCAGACGGCAGTCCTAGTAAGTTTAATATCTTTCCACTCAAAAAGTCGACAAGATATGCTATATGCAATTCTCTATACAGTTACAAGAATAACAAACCAGGGAGGACAAGTTACATTTGTATGGGTCCCAGCGCACATAGGAGTGAAGGGGAATGAAAAAGTGGATAAGGTCGCAAAGAAGGCCTTAAAAAAGGAAAAGGTTGAAATGCAAATAAGAATCAGTAAAGCCGAAGTGAAGTGCATAATCTGGGAAAAAGTTAACCACGAATGGCAAGAAATGTGGGATAATGAGGGGAAAGAGAGACATCTATACCAAATTCAAAAGAGTGTCAAAGTAAATAAGGTAGGAAGTGGAAACAGAAAAGATGAAATTGTATTAACAAGATTAAGGCTGGGACATTGTGCTCTAAATAAAACATTAAAAATGATAGGGAAACATCAGACGGGCCTGTGTGAGGAATGTCAGGAAGAGGAATCAGTGGAACATGTAATTCTACATTGTAGGAGATACCAGAGGGAGAGAGAGATAATGGAAAATAATCTGAAGGAGGTAGGGGTGAAGAAACTCACTTTAAAAACAACCCTAGGTATGAGTGATAGAGCACAGGTGAGAGAATTAATAGTATTTTTAAAGGAAACTGGTCTTTATTATAGGATATGAGGGTAAAGAAGGAAGGGTAATTAGTAATTATTAAGGGTTTTATTTAGTTATTTAAAAAAAATATATATATTTATATAAAAAAAATTTTTTCTATAAAAACGTTGATCCACACTCTGGAACAGAAGGGAATGCACCAATAAGCTGGATGCCAACCGCCATAAAAAAAAACACAAAAAAAAAAAACAAAGAAGAAGAAGAAGGAACAGAAGGAGCGGTAATGCACCAATAAGCTGGAGGCCAACCGCCGTTAAAAAGAAAAAAAGAAGAAGAAGAAGACACGCGTGCACGCGCCCGCCCAGCAATCATTCTGTATTTTAAACTTAACATAGGCTGTCAGGACGGACTTTTATGCAAAAATGGAAATGCTTGCGTGAATCTGTGACATTTATGTCATGGTTCTGCTGGTGTGCCCAGGCTGGCCACTAGAAGTCTCTGTGTGTTGAGCACATGGCTTGTTGTTTGTTGGTGCCATGTGCTCCCATGTCGATTGTCTGTCCCCTCCCATCTTGTTACTTAATCATTGTTTCAGTGGCTTCAGCTGTGTCTCCCTCGTTACCCTCGTTTGTCTCCCTATATAGTCTCCTTGTGTCTGCAGTCCTGGGCTGATCCGTTCTGTCAGATGAGAGATGAGGTCAAGGACTCAAGTGCAGAGGAAATCAGGTTTTAATATAATAAAATGAAACACAAGAGCAACAAAAACCACCCCGAGGGGGAAAAAACAAGCAGGTAGGCAGAAGACTGGAGCACAGTCAAACATTAAACACTCACACGACGTAAGACAACGGATCAGCACAGGACTGCAGACACAAGGAGACTATATAGGGAGACAAACGAGGGTAACGAGGGAGACACACCTGAGAAGAGACGATGACAACCCCTCGGAGGACCTCAGAGGAAGCCAACCATCAGCGATTATACTGACTTAACCAAAGTCTGCCATAAATGGAGGATCAGCACCTGGAGACAACCTCTACAGCCCTGACCGTCAGCAGAGTCTAGGACACATAGATGAGCTCCAGAGACAGATCTCCAGTGAGGACCTTGTCACCTAGACATCCATCGGGGAAAGACCCCTGGAACCAGTGGACCACTTACACTCTGACTTTGCTGCAGTTGGAACAAACTACTGATTCGTCTGGCCGGAGGGGAACTGGCCCACAGACTGAGCCTGGTTTCTCCCAAGGTTTTTTCTCCATTCTGTCACCGATGGAGTTTTCGTTCCTTGCCGCTGTCGCCTCTGGCTTGCTTAGTTGGGGACACTTCATTTCCAGCACAATCATTGACTTGATTGCACAGATATTATTTAAACTGAACTAAGCTGGACAATGCCATTACAAAATTCAATAATGAAATGCATTCAGCTGATAATTGAGTGTTAAATCCTGTCATTTTACATTATTGACACAATTTGCCTATTTTGATATTGTGCAGTGCTTTGTTACAATTTGTATTGTTAAAAGCGCTATATAAATAAAGGTGACTTGACTTGACTTGACAGCTGGAGCCACTGAAACAATGATTAAGTAACAAGATGGGAGGGGACAGACAATCGACATGGGAGCACATGGTACCAACAAACAACAAGCCATGTGCTCAACACACAGAGACATCTGGTGGCCAGCCTGGGCACACCAGCAGGACCGTGACAATTTATAGATAAGGATATGACTGTAAACTGAAAGTTTTTGCACTGAGGACGCACATGCATCTGTCAAAGAGCCTGGCAGGGCAAGCCATTACGCTAATGCATTAAAAGAAAGAATTTTCATGTTTTGGGCAGCTTGGATCACGTAGCCTAATTCTCCCGCAGCATCTAATTCTGTTTCCTCCACTATTTTTAAATGCATTCTGTCGATAGAAATGCGTTATTCAGTGCTGTAATTTGATGCAACCGGCTGAAGTTGGACATGCACTGTGAGCAGACCCGACTAATCGATAATGAGAATCGTTGACGATGATTTTCATTATCGATAATAATCAATTTGATCAATTTGTTGTTGCAGCCCTAATATGAAGTAAGATTTTTACCCTGACATAGGGTGAATCCCAATTATCTGTCTTACCCCTTCCCACTCAGTTTTGTGCGTTCACGTGAGAGTAAGGGCTATTCCAATTCTCGTTTTAATCGAGAGTTAGGGCTAAGGGGAAGTGGTAGATACCGCTTAAAACCAAGCATTTTCACAAGCTTACTTGAAACCAAGGGGTACCCAGATCACACCGCAACAATGGCGGCCAGATCATTCAGAGAGTCCCATAAATGTAAGTATTTTCGGCTTAAATAATTGATACAAAAAATTAAGACTGTCTTGTTTTGTGCTCTACACAAATTCTCATGATGTTTAGTTTAGTGTCAATTTATTCTTGATATTTTGCATGTCATTTTATTTTATTTTGTGTTATGGTAACGGAAGTCTTTTATTTTGACGGTCATTGGCGTGAACGGATATAATGCTAAATGAATCTACTCCACCAAGCTACTGTTACAAGCATGAGCCTCGTCAGACTTGGCGTGGCGGCGGTATAGCAACAATATATAGTGATATTCTCAATGTTAATCAGAAAACAGGATACAGGTTTAACTCATTCGAAATACTTATGCTTAATATTACACTGTCAGATATGCAAAATAAATCTGTCATATCTCTTGCTCTTGCTACTGTGTACAGACCGCCAGGGCCATATACAGATTTTATAAAATAATTTGCAGATTTCCTCTCAGACCTATTGGTTAATGTTCATAAAGCACTAATTGTTGGAGATTTTAACATTCACATTGATAATACAAATGATGCGTTAGGACTTGCATTTACTGACCTAATAAACTCTTTTGGTGTCAAGCATAATGTAACCGGGCCCACGCATGGTTTTAAGCTGTATTGTAAGGTCATGTGTAATTGCACAAGTAAAACGGCTATTAAAACTCATAATATTGTAACCAGGTATGCTATTGTATAGCGACCAAAAAATATATTTGTTTTTTTTTGTCTATTATATTTTGTAACTGTCCTTTGGCACTGTTTCATGATATTAATGTTGTTCATCTTTTTCCATTTTTTCTTTTACATTAGAATGTTTCTCGTTGTATTGTTCTGATTTAAGGCATAATAAAAAATAGAAAAGACATCTGTGCCCATGGTTCGCGTGCAGGCAATTTTTTTAGAATGCGTGGACGGTGCGCTTACAACAGCGCATGCGCGAGGTAAATGTTGAGCTCCGTGAAAGCTGCGAGGGCGCGGCTGTGCGCGAGACGGAGTGGGAAGTTAAGTATACCCCCCCCCCCCCCCCCAGTGCCATCTGCGCGGCTGTAGACACTGTATTACAACTATCTCCGGCTGGCCCCGTGTAGCCTACTGACTTGGTAAAGTGAACACAGTATCAGCAGTAATAAAAAAATGACACTTTCTTCATACAAATGTTTGTCCAGCAATATCGAAAACTTTTTGTGGAATGCTAACAAACTTTATATAATATTGTAACTTTGATGAGATTAAACTGTATTTTCTGTACAAATTTCACAAATGAAGGGAGACAGACAAAACAGTTATAACATGATATAATCACTTTATTTACAAATATGTTCAAATAATGTAGGTGTATGCTTCTCTAATGCAATTCAATTTAAATAAGTCAAGATCTTACAGTATGCATAATACATAATTGTGTTTGTTAGCAGTCTATTCAAGTCTAGACGATGACAACCCCTCCGAGGACCTCCGAGATGAGCCCCAGAGACAGATCTCCAGTGAGGACCTCGTCACCTAGACATCCATCGGGGAAAGACCCCTGGAACCAGTGGACCACTTACACTCTGACTTTGCTGCAGTTGGAACAAACTACTGATTTGTCTGGCCGGAGGGGAACTGGCCCCCCAACTGAGTCTGGTTTCTCCCAAGGTTTTTTCTCCATTCTGTCACCGATGGAGTTTTCGTTCCTTGCCGCTGTCGCCTCTGTGCTCAGTTGGGGACACTTCATTTCCAGCACAATCATCGACTTGATTGCACAGATATTATTTAAACTGAACTAAGCTGGACAATGCCATTACTAAATTCAATAATGAAATGCATTCAGCAGATAATTGAGTGTTAAATCCTGTCATTTTACATTATTGACAAAATTTGCCTATTTTGATATTGTGCAGTGCTTTGTTACAATTTGTATTGTTAAAGGCGCTATATAAATAAAGGTGACTTGACTTGACTTGACTTGACTTATTTGTATGTACATTGTCTCATTGTATGTACATTTCAGACGATGACAAAGCAAAACAAATACTATTATTCTGGGCTGTGTGATTGTAAATGAATAATCATGCAGGACAAACATATGACAGAAACATGTTGATCTCATTAGCAATGATAACAGGTCCTGGGTGAACATTTTCACGTAGATAGTGACAGGAAGTCATCTGCCATACATCAAAGTAGATTACTCCATCAATATCGCTGAACATATCTCGCATCACTGTGTTCAGCTGCATCGCATACCAGTCACTTTGAAAAATATTCTGTAAGAACACAAATCAAAATCAGAATTCCTTGCACACACAAGGACATTTTCAAGTAAATGATACTTCCATACAATAAAATATAAAAATGTATGAAGGCATAATTTGGTTGGGACAGAATACACATATTTACAGATGTAAAGATCAGTAACAAGTGATACTGTCAGACCTGGAATAAGCAAAGTTGGCTTGGACAAATGACACAAATTCTGTTGTTTGATTTATTGCTACTGTGGCTATTGGACATCCCAATGATCAGCCACAACATTAAAACCACTGACAGTGATGTGAATAACATGATATTGGTACAATGGTACCTGTCAAGGGGTGAGATATATTGAGCAGCAAGGGAACAGTCAGTTATGAAATTTAATTTGGTGGAATTAAGAAAAATGGGCAAGCGAAAATATCTGAGTGACCAGTGGCCAAATACTAACAACTAGACAACTGAGTCAGAGCATCTCAGACACATATTGTGTGGAGTTTGTGGTATGCAAGGGTCAGTACCAATCAAAAGTGGTTCAAGGAAGGATAACCAGTGAACTGACATTAAGGTCATGGGCACCCAAGGCTCATTGTTGCACATGGGGAGTGAAGGCTACCCTGTCTGGTTCGGTCACACAAAAGAGGTACTGTAGCTCAAATTTCTCAAAGACTGTATGCTGATCATGATTGAAAGGTGTCCATAGTGCATCAAAGTTAGTTGTATGGATATGTGTAGCCACAAATGGGGCAGAGTGGCCATGATGAGGGCCAGAGTGTGAACATTGCCTTCCCCGCCCTTCCAAAGTGTAGGATGCAGACAAGGTGAGACACAAGGAGAGCAAAGCAAGATCTAAGGGGAGTGATTCAAAGAAAGCAGTCTGAGTGATTTCAAATCATTGAGGTGAAGTAACATCTTTCCTCCTTTCCTCTTTGTCTGATCTTTAAGAACCCAACAAGATGTGGCTTTGCTTCACAAAACTGCATCACTTCTTGTTGTATGGAGCCTACAGAAATGTTTGAGTCTTGAGATTCTGGACATGCCCCTATAGTGTAGAGCAGAACTCTCCCCCATTGTCTTAAAGTAGGGTCCTCTGCTTCCAAGGGTTTTAACACATCTCCTAGCACCCAAAGAGAAGTGGCGTTCACCTCAAAGTCTGCATCCCTTTTTATTGTAATGCACATTCAGGAGTGATGGATTCTTAGGAGTCTGTATATAGTCAGAGATTTTATGGGCTGATTTCTGTTGAGATATGTGTAACATTTGGACTGTAGAGAATATTTTCACTCACAGTTCTGGGACTGATGTGTGCCTGAGTTGGGGAAATTGTTGACATTGACAGGTAAGTCCAGTGAGTCTTATGTTGTGCCCACTGCGACAGTGCTTGGTTGATGAGGCAGACATGCCCCTCAGCATCTGTTCCGCGAAGCATCAGCAGATGCAGTGCAATGTCTCTGGTTATGAGTATAACCATGGTTCCCTGAGAAGGGCAACGAGACACTGCATTGCATTGCCATGCTGAGGGCCTGCCTGCAAGCAAGCATCTCCTTCAGACAAAGAAGTTGATGATAGGATGACGCCTGAGTGGGGGTATTATTGACCTTGGCAGTTAGGTCTGTTGAGTATTATGTTATGCCCATCGTGGCAGTGCTTAGCTGATGTGGCAGACATTCCCCTTAGTATGGCAGAGTGGGTATCTGTTCTCCATAGCGTCAGCAGATACACAAATTTTCCATTCAAAAGGGAAAATCTCGTGTTACAAATGTAACCACGGATCCCTGCAAAGGGGAACGAGACAATACATCTTGTTGCCATAGTTCGGGTCTGCCTGCAAATGTTTCCTTCAGTGAAAGAAGTTGATGATGTGTAGCCTACTACAAGTGCCCTCTTACACTCACAGGTGCACCAGTAGTGATATTACAGACTGTCGTCAGCCAGTAAGATTGTTAAACGTATGCTTCAGACACCAGTCATGCTGATGGCATTCCCCAGGGCTCATTGGCAATATGTGCCTCTATATACATTTCTGAAAACCTGAAACATTGAATCACTGCAGTTTCCAGTTGAAATTAACAGTATGAGGCAGTACAACTCTGACAACTTTTATTCCTATTCACACAAAGTACGATTTACAGGTACAGAGTTTTGACTAATAAAGTGTAATTTTCACACAATTACTTGCAGAATATTGTTATGACTTTTATGAAATTTTAACATCATGCACGATTTGAAAACTGATACTTTTGAACGTTGTCCCCACATATAGCAGCTTCATATGCATGAGTTTTCTAATGCAGTAAATTTTCTCGGTAGTTCACGTAATATGGTGATTATCACTACAGAGTGATTATGAGCTCGGGTAAAAACCCTGTGAAACTACAGTTCGACGAAACAAATGAAGCTAAAATTCACATAAGAAAGTTAAAATAGCACAGCTGGATCAACAAATGTGTTTTTATATCACTTTTGCATTTGTTAACACTATCAAGTGGGTTATGTTTGGTGTAGGGAATATTTCCAACTCCCCATATATTTGAATTCTGAACAGCCACAATACCTTCCTCAAGCAGCATAATAAAAACGCAGCAATACGTGCCTGTACCAACGTGCCACGGTCACGAAACCGAACGTGTGTATCGGCGACACTCTCTGACAATTCATTTTGAAATTGCTGCAAAACATGCAATAAGGAACGCGATTACGGTGTTGCAGAAATGTGTATAGAGGCAAGTATTATTTTTTTGCCTGGGTTGATTCATTGAATACGTCCCGGTTAAATAGGTAAACAGTGATGAGTAAGTGAATCTGATTAGCTGAGAACTTTTAAATGAATGATCCATTTAAAATGCAAATATAATTTCATGGCTTTACCATATTTATTGCTTTTATTGAACAATTTTATTTATAGCAGAATGGTCAAGAAAATCAATAGTAATAGTTTTTCATTATTTTTATTTCTTTGTTTCTCAAACAGAACTTTTGTTTTGCATCAGAAGTCTCATGATATAGCAATTGATTCAAGTAGGCTACTTTATGCTTTTATAATCCCTTTTTGCCCTGTTTTGCAGCTTGACAGGCTGAAGTTCCCTTTAACTTTCATTGTATATAAAAAAGAGCTTAGAAATGATGCTAAAATGAAAGTCAGTCAAATCATACATATTTGGAATGACATAAGGAAGAGTAAATGACAGCATTTTCATATATATACATTGAGCAACAGTGTTTCTAGACTTTCAATATACATGCAAAGACAGTAGCACCATATTTTTTTGTTTACCATAAATATTATCAGAAGCAAACAACACAGAAAATTATTTGAAAACAAAGTAGGATTGGAAGTGATCTAGTACCTTTAGTCCTGAAGTGTTTCCAGACTTGATGATGATAGTAGTCTGTGGTGCACGACTCAGCAGTGCTACAACAGACTGACGGATATTGGCCACTTCATGAACATAAAATGTTATTGGGTGAAACACAAGGTGGGCAAAGATCGTGAAGACAACAACTGCATGAGGACCACCAGCTATTTCATCAATATCATTGCCAATATAATGCAGGTCGGTAATGAGCATTTTAGTAAATCTCAAAGGAACACCATGTGGCCTCCAGTGAATAATTATATTATTTTTCAACTCCACAGCCATCAGGGGTCCACCTGAACGAGGAGTGTGGAGATCCATTCTTTTTAAGCCTAATAAAGATAAGCAAACCTTGCATTAGTCTAATATCTTCATAACTTTTTATATAGCAGCCCAAAAAAGTATATAGGCAAATCAAGAATAGTTCACCCAAAAATCAGCCATTTACTAGTCTTCATGTCATTTCAAATGACAGTCTTTGTGCTTTTATAAGTCAGTGGAGTCCAATGTTGTTGAAAAAATATATAAATTATAAATATCATCTTTTGTGATCAAAAGAAGGTTTGGAACAACATAAAGGTGAGAAAGTAATGACATAATTTTAATTTCTATACATTAGACACATCATTTTTTTGTTATGGTATTTGTCAAGTTTAAAACCTACATATTTGTGATGTTTTGCTTGGAAAAAATGCCACATATTTTGATATGTTCATCTAATACCGAGACATTAATATATTTTTGATTAAGTGTCAATATACTTTTTTGAGCATATGTATATCAATTCCTTATTTCATTTACAGGTGCATCTCAATAAATTAGAATGTCATGGAAAGTTCATTTATTTCAGTAATTCAACTCAAATTGTGAAACTTGTGTATTAAATAAATTCAATGCACACAGACTGAAGTAGTTTAAGTCATTGGTTCTTGTAATTGTGATGATTTTGGCTCACATTTAACAAAAACCCACCAATGCACTCAACAAATTCGAATATTTCATATTACCAATCAACATTTTTTTTAGTGAATTGTTGGCCTTCTGGAAAGTATTTTAATTTACTGAATATGTACTCAATACTTGGTTGGGGATCCTTTTGTTTTAATTACTGCCTCAATTCGTCGTGGCATGGAGGTGATCAGTTTGTGGCACTGCTGAGGTGGTATGGAAGCCCAGGTTTCTTTGACAGTGGCCTTCAGCTCATCTGCATTTTTTGGTCTCTTGTTTCTCATTTTCCTCTTGACTATACCCCATATATTAGCAAACAGGTGCAGTGACGTTGATTTTCAAAAAACACAATGGACCAACACCAGCAGATGACATTGCACCCCAAATCATGACAGACTGTGGAAACTTAACACTGGACTTCAAGCAACTTGGGCTACAAGCTTCTCCACCCTTCCTCCAGACTCTAGGACCTTGGTTTCCAAATGAAATACAAAACTTGCTCTCATCTGTAAAGATGACTTTGGACCACTGGGCAACAGTCCTGTTCTTCTTCACCTTAGTCCAGGTAAGACACCTCTGACGACAACTGTAGCCAAATTTCTTGACACGTCTGTGTGTGGTGCTCTTGATGCCTTGACCCCAGCCTCAGTCCATTCCTTGTGAAGTTCACCCAAATTCTTGAATTGATTTTGCTTGACAATCCTCATAAGGCTGAGGTTCTCTCGGTTGTTTGTGCATCTTTTTCAAACACACTTTTTCCTTCCACTCAACTTTCTGTTAACATGCTTGGATACAGCACTCTGTGAACAGCCAGCTTCTTTGGCAATGAATGTTTGTGGCTTACCCTCCTTGTGAAGGGTGTCAATGATTGTCTTCTGGACAACTGTCAGATCAGCAGTCTTCCCCATGATTGTGTAGCCTAGTGAACCAAACTGAGAGACCATTTTGAAGGCTCAGGAAACCTTTGCAGGTGTTTTGATTTGATTAGCGGATTGGCTTGTCACCATATTATAATTTGTTGAGATGATTTGTTGTGAATTGGTGGGTTTTTGTTAAATGTGAGCCTAAATCATCACAATTAAAAGAACCAAAGACTCAAACTACTTCAGTCTGTGTGCATTGACTTTATTTAATACATGAGTTTCACAATTTGAGTTGAATTACTGAAATAAATGAACTTTTCCACGACATTCTAATTTATAGAGATGTACTTGTATATTATACATTCATTCTTTGAAATCTTAATTTATAAAAAAAAATATATATATATAATTGAATAACTTGCCTGGCACATTTTTTTCTAAATACTCAAACCACTGCCTTGTGGTGGAGTCTCCCATCATGTAGACAATCTTGTTTTTAATACAATTTCCCATTTGGGTAGAATTGAACTGCTGAGTGTTGCATACAAAAGACTTCCAAACATCTTTCAAATAGAACCCAGCAGGAACTGGTGTTGTCAATCCAGATATGCATCTCTGCGTTGTGCCTAAAACAAATAAACATTTACCTAAAAAGACAGTGTCAACAATATGCAAATTCTTTATTCGCTTGTAATGATACATTATACTAATATTAGGCATGTCAGACTTATGATATGGGATCTGTTTATATTTTGACCATTTTCTATAAATAAAAATAAATAAATAAAGAGCAGAAGACAAAATTAAACAAAAGAAGACTTTGGCTAGATTTTTGTTTATAGTGTATAAACTGGTTTATGACTTGAATATTTCATTTGCTGAAATACGGTCAATGTGTGCATGGTAATATTTAACATTAAGATGAATAATAATAAGATGAGGCATTTTAGAGTCACCCACTTCAGCAAATACAATATTCAAGCTGGAGCCCCATACATCCATAGTGAAAAAATTTTATACTTAAGTACAATTTATTTGTATGTACATTAGTATAACTAAATATATTTGTGGCACACTATAAATTGGTGTACTTAAAGTCTGCTAAATTGGAACAACTCATTTTGTACTAAATGCATTTTAGTTGTGCAAAAGCAGTGCTGATGTTCAACTAAAGTTGTAATAAATATCCTTGTTTGTGCTAAAGTGGAATTATTTCAAGTATACTTATAGTACACTTTAAATATCCACTCTTTTATTAAATTTTTGAAATGCAGAATTCATTCAGCTAAAACCTCAAATGTATTTTGGTGACATTACAATTGGAATTGATTTACACTGTTCGAGTGTTGGACATACATTAATATTATACTAATAACAAACTGAGGTCATACTATCTCTTACTTTTAGTGACATTTAAAATGCATTGCAATGGCAATCCAAGCAAACTTGAAGTGTGCTAATGGAACAATTATTGTGTGCTTCTATTGCAATATATTAAACTATGTAAATAATGGCACAGCGTAGGAAATTGCTTTTTGCTAACATCCCCAGCATACCAGCCAACTCAATTATCCAGATAATATCAGACAGACTGTCATGAATCTGGTTGCCACTCACTCAAACTGCACATCACCCATCGACTACATCTCCCATCATGCACTGCACTCACACATTCCCGTCCACCATTACACCAATCACACAGCTGTCACCATTCACTCATTAGTCTTGATTGTCTCACCTCACCTGCACCTCATTCACTCACACACATATAAGCAGCACACATACACTCACCCATTGCGAAGTCTTGTTTTCCCCTGGCTAACATTTCTGAGCGTTCTTCCTATTCATCCTGCTATCGCTGTGTTTCACCCCGGACTGCCTGACCTTGGATCTCTGAACCTGTGCCTGTGACCCCGACTTCTGCCTGGTATTGTTTACGTCTCTGCCCTGCCTCTGATATTCCTTTTTTTGCCTGCTGACCTTGCCTGTTTGATTCTGCCTATTAAATATTGCTGCAAGTGGATCCACTCGCCTCCGACCATTCCTTACAGAAGACTTCGCCACACAAGGATCCAGCAACCTTTCAAATCATCATTTCTTAGGTATGGATACAAGAATATTGTTTGCCCTTAAGCAAGGCCCACGATCACTGGAAAACCATATAAGGGAGTTTTTAGCCTGTGCTCATTACTCAGACTTACCGGACATTATTTTGATTTAGATCTTTTTTTGATGGTATAAATCAGCCTCTGCGGTCTCAGCTCAGACGCGAGGGTCCGCGTTCATCGCTGAGTAGTTTTTTGGATTTTGCTTTGACGGTTGGCTCACCATTCACTGTGGGTGTCGCGGATGAGGATCGCGACACTGCATCTAGGAGTGAAATGGTGGACGCACCAGAGCGCGTTCACAAGATGGCGGCGGCACCAGAGCCCGCTCCGTCCCAGGAGCTCGCAGAGTCCGCTCCAGAGCCCGCTCCGTCCCAGGAGCTCGCAGAGTCCGCTCCAGAGCCCGCTCCGTCCCAGGAGCTCGCAGAGTCCGCTCCAGAGCCCGCTCCGTCCCAGGAGCTCGCAGAGTCCGCTCCAGAGCCCGCTCCGTCCCAGGAGCTCGCAGAGTCCGCTCCAGAGCCCGCTCCGTCCCAGGAGCTCGCAGAGTCCGCTCCAGAGCCCGCTCCGTCCCAGGAGCTCGCAGAGTCCGCTCCAGAGCCCGCTCCGTCCCAGGAGCTCGCAGAGTCCAGCTCTCCTTCGTCTCCGCTGGTCCCGCCCCAGGAGCTCGCAGAGTCCAGCTCTCCTTCGTCTCCGCTGGTCCCGCCCCAGGAGCTCGCAGAGTCCAGCTCTCCTTCGTCTCCGCTGGTCCCGCCCAGCTCTCCTTCGTCTCCGCTGGTCCCGCCCAGCTCTCCTTCGTCTCCGCTGGTCCCGCCCAGCTCTCCTTCGTCTCCGCTGGTCCCGCCCAGCTCTCCTTCGTCTCCGCTGGTCCCGCCCAGCTCTCCTTCGTCTCCGCTGGTCCCGCCCAGCTCTCCTTCGTCTCCGCGGGTCCCGCCCAGCTCTCCTTCGTCTCCGCGGGTCCCGCCCAGCTCTCCTTCGTCTCCGCTGGTCCCGCCCAGCTCATCGATGCCTCCGCTGGTCCCGTCCAGTTCTACCGAATGCCCCCTCGAGGTAGTGGAGTTCACCAAGAACTTTCATGGAGGGAGCTCCCCTCCATTGCTCACGGAGATCCCGGACCCGCCATGGCCCATGAGGTCCCCTGATCCATCATGGCTGCCCGAGGCTTAAACTCCGTGCCTCGGTTCCTGAAACCAAATGTGCTCTCTCTGCCTCTTGTGTCTCCGTTTCCTCTAGGTCCCAGTCTCGGCCAGGGATCTCTGCTCCGCCCTGGAGGGCACCTGCTCCATTGTGGAGGCCTCCTGCCTCGTCTGCTCCGCCCTGGAGGGCGCCTGTCATGTCTGCTCCGCCCTGGAGGGCGCCTGTCACGTCTGCTCCGCCCTGGAGGGCGCCTGTCACGTCTGCTCCGCCCTGGTGGGCGTCTGTCTCGTCTGCTCCGCCCTGGTGGGCGCCCGACCTGCCAGAGTCACTCCACGTCTCCGTCGACCTGCCAGAGTCACTCCACGTCTCCGTCGACCTGCCAGAGTCACTCCACGTCTCCGTCGACCTGCCAGAGTCACTCCACATCTCCGGCGACCTGCCAGAGTCACTCCACATCTCCGGCGACCTGCCAGAGTCACTCCACGTCTCCGTGCTCACTTCCTTGCACTCACCGCGAAGTCTTGTTTTGTCCCGGCTGACATTCTGAGCGTTTCCCCTGTATTGTTTCCCTTTGTTTACCTGGACTGCCTATATACTCTGACCGTTTGCTGCCTGCCTTTTGACTCTGCCTGCCTTTCGATATCCTGTCTGCTGCCTGCCCCGACCTTTGCATTGCCCCTGTTGCTGATTCTGTCTTGCCTGCGTGACACCTGTTATTGCCTCTGACCCCTGCCTGTTTGACCTAGCCTTGTTGTTCATTAAAGCTGCATTTAGATCTTAAAGCCACTGACTCCTCTCATTACAGGTGCATCTCAATAAATTATAATGTCGTGAAAAATATCATTTTTTTTTTCTTGCAACTTATTTCAAAAAGTGAAACGTTCATATATTTTAGATTCATTACATGTAAAGTAAAACAGAATTATAATAATTTTGAGTATTAGAGCTTACAGCTCATGAAAGTAAAAAAAAATCAGTATAAATTCCAGGTTTCTCTTGTTCTTTGAAACCACAATAATGGAGAAGACTGCTGACTTGGCAATGGTCCAGAAGACGCACATTGACGCCCTCCACAAAGAGGGTAAGTCACAGAGGGTCATTACTGAAAGGTGTGGATGTTTACAGAGTGCTGTATCAAAGCATATTAAATGCAACGTTGACTGGAAGAAAGAATTTTGGTAGGATGAGGTGCTCAAGCAACAGGGATGACCGCAAGCTTAAGAATACAGTCAAGCAAAGCGGATTCAAACACCTGTGAGAGCTTCACAAGGAGTGAACTGAAGCTGGAGTCAGTTCATCAAGAGTCACCACGCTCAGAAATCTTCAGGAAAAGGGCTACCAAGCCACTTCTGAAACAGAAACATCGTCAGAAGCATCTTACCTGGGCTAAGGAGAAAAATAACTGGACTGTTGCTCAGTGGTCCAAAGTCCTCTTTTCAGAAGAAAGTGCATTTTGCATTTCATTTAGAAATCAAGGTCCCAGAGTCTGGAGGAAGTGTGAAGAGGCACAGAATCCATGTTTCTTGAAGTCCAGTGTGAAGTTTCCACAGTCTGTGATGATTTGGGCTGCCATGTCCTCTACTGGTGTTGGTCCACTGTGTTTTCTGAAGTCCACAGCCAATGCAGCCATCTACCAGGAGATTTTAGAGCATGTCATGCTTCCTTCTGCTGACAAGCTTTATGGAGATGCTGATTTCATTTTCCAGCAGGATTTGGCACCTGCCCACACTGTTGGTGTGCTTGATTGGCCAGCAAACTTGCCTGACCTGAACCCCGTAGAGAATCTATGGGGTATTGTCAAGAGGAAGATGAGAGACACCAGACCAAAAAATGCAGATGAGCTGAAGGCCACTGTCAAAGAAACCTGGGCTTCCATACCACCTCAGCAGTGCCACAAACTGATCACCTCCATGCCACGCCGAATTGAAGCAGTAATTAAAGCAAAAGGAGCCCCTACCAAGTACTGAGTACATATCCAGAAGGCCAACAATTCACAACAAATGTGTTTTTATTGGTCTTATGAAGTATTCTTATTTGTTGAGATGGTGAATTGGTGGGTTTTTGTTAAATGTGAGCCACAATCATCACAATTAAAAGAACCAAAAACTACTTCAGTCTGTGTGCATTTAATTTATTTAATTCACAAGTTTCACAATTTGAGTTGAATTACTGAAATAGATTAACTTTTCCACAACATTATTTTATTGAGATGCACCTGTGTATGTATGTATGTATATATATATATATATATATATATATACACACACTGTATATATATATATAATCCTTCCCCAAAAGCATTTTTTTAAAGTATAGTGTTTTACAAATGAATTTGTAGTGCACTAAGTTTGTGCTTGATGAAAGCATGAAATAACTACATTTAGAATGTATTTTCAGTTAGTATAAACATGTCAATCTATTTTTAGTGTATACTTATCATTAAACAAATATATTTTAAATACAATTAAGTATATTTATTTTCCACAGGGGATGACTTGCAGGGAAAAAGTAAATTGCACAAGATTTACTTATTTGTTTCATCGGTTTACTAAATAGTTTGAATGATTTACTTATTCGTTCCCTTATTTTAAATTAATCTTGCACATGAAATACTAATTTGTGCCCTTGTTTTTAACACATTTAAACTAAAAATGTCTGTCCATAACACAACACAACATAACAGCGGCAATATGTTTATGAGAATGCAGACAGGAAGTAGAACAAATTATTATTTTGTGCAAGCAAAAAAAAAAAAAAAATGGGAACAAAAGAATAAATTGTATGGAAGATTTAATAAACTGATTGAACAAATTAGTAAATTGTGTGTACAATTTGGTAAAATTATGGAACAAATTAGTAAACATTGCACACAATTTACTATTTATTTTCTTGCATGTCATGTGCGGGGCTCTGTAGTGTTTAATTGTGTTAAATAACAATAATAATATTAACAAATTCTCCGTATCCCTTTCCAAACAGGAAAATAAGTGGTAAAAATATGTTAATACGTTCTCCATATGTTAACATACCGTTGCCTGCAGTGTTGGGGAGGACGTTTATGTTCATTTTGTCTCCAGTGATAGCAACATTTGTTAATTTCCTGTGAAGAAATGGTAATAATAAATTTTTACATATATATTTTTTTTTCTGTAATTAATTTTAAATACTTTATAAACTTACTTTATAAAAAGTTGATTCTCAATAGCATTTAAAGGGCTTTCCAAACCTCCCCTGGAGTGATGAACCAGTTTGTCACAGGAAAGTTTCTTGGGTCTCTCACACTGCCACACCGTTCCTGTTTTTAGGTCCTTATACTCACAAGAGCAGTTGCCTCTCCTCCAGCTTCCTTCTGCACCCCACTTAAGATTACATTGTACTTCTTCACTGATCCTAGTTTTATTGGGTCCTGATCCTTCAAAGTGCCCGTTATAGTGGCTACGTGGGAATGAAGACTCTCTGTATTTTTTAAGAATTTGCACAACCTCACTGGAGTGCTCAAGACGCACAAAAACTTGTGCCTGACCTTCCCACGGTAGAAGAAGAGTAACTGAGTAAGTCCCATTACGATGATCCACAACCTCCCCATACACACTTGACTTAAAGAAGAATGAAAAAGGTTAACTGTAATGCAGAAATCTTGTGTCTTTTAGTAAAGCAAGCTTATAAACATATTTATAATATGTATTAAACAATATAAAACAAACACACCTTTAGCTTTGAATTGAAAAGCTTTGCTTTGAAAAAATCTCCTCCATATGTTTTCAGTTTCTTGTTGTGGTCTCTGGCTGTGATAATAACGGAGATATTCTCTCCAACTTTGTAACTCTTTTTGGGTTCCACAATGGAGAATGTTGAGTGGACTGGACTTGTGCTTAGATTCAGCTGAGTGATTGGTTGATCTGGACCAGGCCATTCAAGAGCCTTCTGTAGTCTTTCCCACTCCTCATCATTGATTCCCATGTCAAGCGTGGATATTTTGTAAGAAATGTTACTACTATTATTTCGAGGAGCTGGTTTAGGTCTTGGGGCCAGTACTTGTGTCATTTGGAACCCCATATTCAGTCCCAACAGAGCCTGAGAGAGGACCAATAACAGTCACACACAATGCTATTTTCTTCAATATGCAAATGTTTAATGTTCAGTGTATATTGTGACAAAATTCCACTTATTTCAACTTTAAAACTTAAATTAATTTGCTGCCTTAAATTATTAATAATAATTAACTTAGTTGTAAAAGTAATTTAAACTTAAATTACATTATACCAGTTTAACAAAAAAGGCTATGGATTTACTCCAAATTATTTTATAAGTGGCTGCTTAGGGCCCCTGTGGGCTCCTGGGAGCCCCTTGTGAGGGGTTCAGACAACCACACTTGGTCAAAATAGCTTGTATGAAGTTTGTGTCAGCTGCGCAATGTTAATGTCTGAAAAATAAGAGGCAGTATTATTAATATGGTGCAGAGAATAGAAAAGAAAGTGCACAAGAAAATGGAAAGTGATGAATTCTGAAAATAAATTGATGAAGTTGCTGGATTGTGTCTTTTTGGTTTAAATCAACATTTTGAGAGCAATGTCGGTAATGAACATGAAAGTTACTATTTTTGCAGGCACTTCAAAACAAGTCTACATATCTTATTATTCTAATTTGTTTAGATCTTCGGGAACACACATTAGCTTAAATTTAAATTTTACATTTTACAGCAAATAAGCAGATGGGCCAAATACAACAAAAAAATTCAACAACAAAAAAATGCTTAGAGCCCCCAAAATGCTGTGTCTACTTTGAAAAAAAAAAGAATGGTTTACAGGCACACGGTTGGATATTCTGTTTGTTTGTTTGTTTTTTGGATGTAAGCGACAAAAAGAAAAAGCACCTTCCATTTGTCTGCTTCACGTGTCTTTGGGAATTTGGGAAGTTATCAAGGACACCGAAGTGAAACAGAATATTATTGTAATAGGACTGGACATCCACATAGACCCAAATACCCTTTCAAGGAAAGTCTGTTCACACATCGACCATATTTGCAACGCTTCCGGGCAGCTGTTTTGGGCGTCCAAGACCAAGTCTAAATGAATGGGGGAATCCTGAAATCCCCAAAACTGCTTGCTGAACTCTGAATTAAATTACATCTTTCAGCCTGGACCAGCCAATGCGTATGTGCAATTACTTTACCAATCAGCGATTGGCTCTTTAAATTAAAAGGTGGAACATATTCTGCCATATTGTGCATTGCATTTTCTACTATTCATAATTAATAGGATTAACAGGAACCATCTTTGTATATCTGTTGTCTTTGGTAGATCTCTACCTGTGGGATTTTGTTGGCGGGAGCGGGAAGGAATATAAATATTTTTTAGCGGGAGCAAGACTGAAAAAAGGCAATTGTTTTAGTAAGTTTGTTTTAGACAAGCTGACATCATGGTCTGCAAAAATCTAACACCTAACACCTATATATAATACCTACAAATTGTATAACCTAACACAAATGTGTTGGCATTTTACATATTTTTTTAATACTGAAATATCTGAAACTGTTTTCTGCAGCATTGATACACTGATACCATCTGCGCTTTCTTGCTCCCTTTCCTTTTCTCTTTTCAACAGCAAGTTGACACATCCCACAAATATGCAACACAACAAAAATTTTGTTTATAAATAAAAGGGAATATGTTAAAAATGTCAGTTGCATTTTTGAAATAACTTCCTATATTAATTTGGGCCTGTTGCATGCAATGCTTAGACTAGTCTTAGACATTGTTATTATTTTTTCTTTAAAAAGTTATGATCAGTTGTAAAGTCAGCTACATAACAACAGACTGAAATCTGAACATGTAGAGAAAACTGTTACAAATATTTATTATAATAATATAATATTTTGTAATAAAATCGGATGTGTTTCTAATGATTTAGTTATAAGCCCACTACAAGTTAACAGGTCATCATTTAGTTTTCTGTAAAACAAAAGTATAGAGTGGGCTAAAATGCCCGCTTACTATTTTTCCCAAAATAACCACTTGATAAAGTCAAGACCAATTTTTATTGTAACTGTGTGGACCATGTTGACAAGAATGATGTAGAAGTCTTCACAATGAAGCTTACACTGGTGATGTACCTGAGAGAAAATAGATTTCACAGTAAATTACAACATTTTCAGTAGTAAGAAAAAAAAGTGTTTTAAAGCTTGCTGTTTTGTGGAACATCAGTTATCCACCTTAATTTTCAACTTAAGCCGTTTTCTGTCAATGCAACACATTCTCACTCCCAACTCGTCACATATTGACGCTTGGTCAGGACCCTTTGGCATCACTTTTTACACTCAGTGTAGCATCATTATTCAACTGCAGTGTCCTCCATTGCTTTAAATAAGACACCCTTTTAGTAAATATGCCGATACGAAAGGCACTGTGAGTTTTATCGTCTTTGTTAAATTTAATAAATGTGATATTTCAATGTAAACAGTCACAGCTGTTTTATATTCTATTAAAATATTTACATATTTATGAGCAGGTAACCCAACCCCTGCCTACCTACCATTTGTCAATAAAACAATATATAACAGGCAGGTACAACTACAATTATAATTTATTCAAAAAGTATTAATATACTTATTAATAATTAATAATAATAATAATTCTGATTCCAAATGTTTGATTATTGAAAGAAATTGGTGCTCCAATGAAAGTATAAATTTATATAAAATGATTATATATTTTTTCTTTTTACAAATGCATTCTTTACTTTACTTTTTAGTCATTTAGCAGACGGTTTTATCAAAAGTGACTTACAAATAAGAAAAAGTTACTAAAACTATAAGTTAAAACTCTATAAATACTATATATACACACATTTAAGCAAATGGAGAAATTAAATACAGTGACAAATGCATACAACAATATTTCAAAACTAAATATTTCAATAAGAAACATAAATAAAGCTAAAACAATTCAAAATATTAAAACAACAAAAGGTAAGAGTATACAAAATATTCTAACATGACACTAAGCCAACCACCCATATATATATATATATGTGTGTGTGTGTGTGTGTGTGTGTGTGTGTGTGTGTGTGTGTGTATATTTTATTTCATTTCCATGTAGTATGTTGAAGTAACGTTATGAAAATAACTCCAATTTATTCAAACTAAAACTAAAGAAAATACCTATAAAGACATAATAAATTCATACATAATTTATCACAAATTAAATTAGATAACAAATCAAACTGCAGTAGTTTATCAGTAATCCTATAAAAAGAACACTGTCAAAAACACATTCTAACAAACAACTACTTAGGTTAGGTTAGGTTATAAAAACGAAAACAGAAGTGAAACAAGTAGTAAGAAAGAAGATAAATAAAAAGCGATACTTCTATCCTTTGGCAGTGTCCCTGCCCTGTGGAGTTGATGGTCTTTACACTCTTAGAGTCGAGGTCTTCACGCAACCGCTGCCGCGGTAAACTATGCTTTTTATACCCATCTAACAAAATACTACTCCAATTCAGCTGAACACACTTTCCTGTTAATCACAATAAATGGCCAAGCAAGCGCCCGACACTGACAAGGGACACGATACAGTACAAGACCAAATGCCATTTCAGCACGTTGTGTGTAAAAGGAACTATTTTCAGTTTTATTTGTCTACATACACTTTGGGCGGCCGCGGTACATTATAAAAGTAGCCCAAAAAACCGCAACCCACGGCTCTGTCATTTTTCCCGCGCATTCAAACCATTAAATTAAGGTAAACAACTGAAAAGTCTTATTTTGCCCTGAGTTCTTCCTTCTTTGGTCATCTTTCTGACCTTGTTTAGTTTCAGTGATTAATCCCCAGCACCTGGGTTTTGTAATTATCCTGTGTATTTAAGTTCCTGTTTGTTCCTTCCTTTCTGCCGGGTGTAGTTACTTGTTTCTCCGTGCATTTGTTCAGCTCCTATTGTGGATTATCCCCTGTGTGTTTTCTTCATTAAAGACTGTTTATTTAAGTTCCCTTCCGAAGGGAACTCAACCCTGCATCCTCTAGGGGGCGCTATGGGAACGCCTCCAGCGTGACCGGTTACCTGAAGCATGATTATAAACACCCAATGCACTTGACATTGGCAGGTGGACGCCTATGATGCAAGCTAATGAGCGTTTTCGGGTATAAAAGGGCGCCTGTGGCATACATCATCCTCTTTTTTCCTTCAGGGGACCTTGTTTCTGAAGTGTGAGTAGATATGTCTGTTGAGAAGCGCTTTAGGAGCTGTGTCGATCTGTGTCAGCGTTGTCTGACACTAGATGACACACACGATCTATATGTTATGTGTTTGGGCGAAGAGAACACGCGCTCTGTTCTCGAGGGAATGGAGTGTGTTCATTGTGAGCCTTTTTTCTGTGGGAAAAAGCTCCGCTCTCGGTTGTCCCGTTTTCTCGAAAGAATTGGGGCGATCATCTGCCCCCCGCGGCTCGGGTCCAGCCGCTGCTGAGGCAGTGAAGAGACTGAGTTTGCGGCGATCGCAGATGAAGCTTGCGAAAGAGTTTGAGAGAGAGGAATTTTTCATCTCGCGCTCGACAGTGGCTGACGAGAGTGAACTGCTGGAGGATGATGTATTGTCTGTTATACCTTCTGATCCAGCAGGAAGTCCTTTGCTGGCTCATGGTGTGCTGATGAAGGCGGAGAGGATATTTCTGAGCCTTCTCAGCAGGGCCGTGCAGAGACCTTTGGAGGGGCAGGTGCTCAAAATATAAAAGGGGCACATGAAACAATGCTTTAAATAGGGCTGTGCACAAAATATCATAACAGCAATGTATAGTGATGCATTCCTTGCTGATACGCGTATTGATGCGGATGCTGTAAATACTGTAACAATAAAAGTATGAATAGATTTTAGTCAAATGACATTAAAAAGACCAGACACTTCCACCCCCATTAAACTTTTCTCCCTCAAATAGCACGAACAAAGTGAACACATGCACCTTTGTTTATGGTGCTGCTGCTGTTAGAAGTGGCGTTTGCTGTAGTCTAAACACAGCGATTTAAACAAAAGCTGTGCGATGCATGTTCTCTTCACGTTGTTCTTGTAAAATAATAATAATGATAAGTAAACAAGCATACCACTCCACTGAGAACCCCACTTACTTCAGCTGCAACCGTAGCGCGGACGATATTGAAGTGGTGCCTGAGCGTGAGAAATCGTTCGGATGAGGTCGTCAGGTGAAAGGTTATCATGTGGGTGATTTTATTTACGGCTAAATTATTAATCATTCATTTTACTAATAGTTAGATTGGGCAGGCCTTCACAGAAGGGTGTTTAAAAAAATAAAAAAATAAAAAAATAAATTGCCTTGACAAAAGGGCACTTTGGGCAAAGGGGCAGGTGCTCAAGCACCCTCCGCCCCCCCCCCCCCCCCCCCCCCCCCCCTCCCTCTGCACGTGCCTGCTTCTCAGCTTGTCTGCCCCGCGATGTAGAGCTGCTGGAGGTTATGAAGCGTGCGCTTCTGCTAGGTAAACCTACAGTGGAGGCACGGAAAAGGGGGAGTGGCTCGCAGTAGACTTGATGAGCAATCTCTCTCTAGCATAACCTCCCAGCTTCCGTGAGCCTCCCATTCCTTCTCCAGATATTCATAGTAAGATCGTAAACCATATTCAGCCCGCATCCATCGGTATAAGCATGTTAATTATGCTGACATCGAAGGAAGGCGCGAGCGCGGATATGCGTCGATGCCCCCTAAAAAAAGAAAAAATATATATTTTTATTACCTGGATCGAGTGTTGTTAGGCTTCCTCTCATTTAAGAGAGTCCTTTTTCTGAAGTCTCTGCTCTCCAGAGCTCCGCTTAGACCACACTATTGTGTATAGGCTCTATTGTGAGCCTTGCTAGCTTTCTCTAGTGCTGAGTGTAGTCAGGTCTCCTCTCACTTTAGAGAGTCATTATGCTGAGACCTCAACTCTTAAGAGCTCCTGAACCAGGATGGAGGGTTGCTAGGCTTCCTCTCGTTTAAGAGAGTCATTTCGCTGAAGCCTCCGCTCTCCAGAGCTCCGCTTAGTCTGCACTGTTAGTATGTAGGCTCTGTTGTGAGCCTCACTAGCTATCTCTAGCGCTGAGTGTAGTAAGGTCTCCTCTCGCTTAGAGAGTCGTTATGCTGAGACTTCCACTCGTAAGAGCTCCTCTACCTGGATTGAGTGTTGCTAGGCTTCCTCTCGTTTAAGAGAGTCATTCTTCTGAAGGCTCCGCTCTCCAGAGCTCCGCTTAGACTGCACTACAAGTATGTAGGCTCTATTTGTAAGCCTCGCTAGCTGTCTTTAGCGCTAAGTGCAGTCAGGTCTCCTCTCGCTTTGGAGAGGCGTTATGCTGAGACTTCCACTTGTAAGGGTTCCAGAGCTCCACTTAGACTGCACTATAAGTAAAAGCTGAGGGTAGTCAGGTCTCCTCTCGCTTAGAGAGTCGTTATGCTGAGACCGCCACTCTTAAGAGCCCCCCAACTAGGGTTGAGTGTTGTTAGGCTTCCTCTCTTTAGAGAGTCGTCCTGCTGAAGTCTCCACTCTTCAGAGCTCCGTCTCTGGTGCCTCTGGCGCTGAGTGTAGCCAGATCTTCTCTCAATTAGAGAGTCGTTATGCTGAGACCTCCACTCTTAGGAGTTCCCCTACCTGGATCGAGTATTAGACTTCCTCTCGTTTAAGAGAGTCATTCTACTGAGGCCTCTACTCTCCAGAGCTCCGCTTAGGCAGCACCATTAGTATGTAGTCTCTATTGTGAGCCTCGCTAGCTGTCTTTAGCGTTGAGTGTAGTCAGGTCTCCTCTCGCTTTAGAGAGTCGGTATGCTGAGTCCTCCACTTTTAAGAGCCCCCCAACTAGGGTTGAGTGTTGTTAGGCTTCCTCTCGTTTAGAGAGTCGTCCTGCTGAGGCCTCCACTCTTCAGAGCTCCGCTTAGGCAGTACTATGCACAGGCTCTTTCTTGAGCCTCACTAACATCCTCTGGCGTTGAGTGTAGCCAGGTCTCCTCTCACTTAGAGAGTCGAGGTCTTCACGCGACTGCTGCCGCGGTAAACTATGCTTTTTATACCCATCTAAAAAAATACTACTCCATTTCAGCTGAACACACTTTCCTGTGGCCAAGCAAGCGCCCGACTGTGGCGAGGGGGGCGTGGTTCAGCGAAGTCTGCAGCGGGAGAAAGACTCAGGAGACAGCGGTAAGTAAGTGGGTCAAGTGCAAAATGAGGAACACCTGTCTCTGATTGCAGTAATTGGCATGGAGAGACCAAATAAAGCATCCGTGGAGCAGGGATTCGAGGAGAGAGACGGAGTGAAGACTCGGGCGCATGGTCTGTGAGAGGGAGACAGCCAGAACGAATACAGAGAGTAAACGCTGAGACAACCGAGAGAGTTGATGTATCTAGGATGCGCAAAGTGCGCACCTGTTTAAGTTTATCTGTTTAAATAAACTCACCCGAGTCTTCACGAGCCAACCCTGTCCGCTTCCTTCCTTCTTACGAACTTTGTTACACTGGTTGCCGAAACCCGGGGAAGGAAGCCGGAACGCCGCTGCCATCATGTCCTCACCGAAGGGATCACCATTTGCGGAAGTCATCCAGTCGCTCGCGGGACTCCACCAGGAACATCATAAAGCGCTGCTGGACATGAGGGCGGACCAGGAAAGGAGATTCTGTGCCGGCCTCTCCAGACCGCACGGCCCCCTTCCTATCCTTATTTTGCTATTTTGAAAGATAGGTTGTATCGAGTGACCCAGGACGCTCAATCAAAGCAAGATACAACCCAGTTGTTGGTACGCAAAAGCCGTCGGGAAATGCTTTTCCAGGCGGCTCATTGTAATCCTATGGCCGGGCACCTGGGGCAGGTGACAACACTGAACCGTTTAATGGCCCGCTTCTTTTGGCCGGGCATTCACGAGAATGTACGCCGGTGGTGTGCGGCTTGTCGTGAATGTCAGCTAGTGAATCCCCCGGCCTCCCCAAAAGCGCCTACCAGTGGTAAGTTCGCACATCGAATGTTCTGCGTTCTTTCTAAAATCCCGTAGGGTTACGCGCGCAGCTTCGTGCCCTTATTTGAGCTGGTCAAGCCCCGGTTTGTGCTTTGGGCCTCACTGCTTTTGTCCCAATATTTTGGGTAAAAAAAAAAGAAAACAAAAGTGTAACGCTACCAAAGGGTCTGTTGAGATAGTTCCCTCAGCAAGCTTGTGCAGAGCAAGTGGTAGCCCCTGGGTGACCGGCCAGAACCTAGTTACTACTTCTGATTCCAAGCCTTTGAGCTCTACCCTGGGTCCGGTAGTCCCGGCACCTAGCAGGTAAGAGTTTTATGGTATGCAGCTCGGGTTTTTGGCCGAAGGGGATAATGTCACTGACAGCCATCAACCGTCCCAGGGGCAACTCCCTTAGCCTGGTAGAGTTGGCTTAGTACTCGCCTTTTGCGTGAAATTGGCTTGCACTCCCCTCAGCATGGTGGCGTGGGTATAACGTTCGAGACACTGCGTCCCCTAGGCTGTGTGCCATGCTTCGGACGCAAGCTTCAGACGAAGAAGTGAATGATGTATTCTCCCGGTGCCCCTTATATTGTGGTCGCGCTGGTAGTGACGTCATAGGCTGTCGCCAGCCAACAAGTGGTGTTTTTATATATGTGTGCTTCAGGCATGGGTCACGCTGACGGCGTTCCCCATAGCGACCCCTAGGGGACGCAGTGTCTCGTTCCCCACTCGGGGAACCATGGTTACATACGTAACCTAAAACGTTCTATGGTGAGCGATACAATGTACAGTTCTCAGACCTAGTTTTTAAAAGCCTATAACGCCATAAGCGTAAGGCTTAACAATTACAATTAGGTGGGGAAATAAGATAAGGATGGCGAAACTACAGTACACAAATATTAAGACATCTGTTTTCTGGGTCAGGCCTAAAAGACAGATGTACCAAAGCATTCATGTGGACAGAATAAAAAAGACATGAATCCTTCCCACCTTTCACTTAAAATGACGTGTCAACTGTAAGTAATTTACCTAACCATTGTTCAGAGACATACACAAAAGAAAAGGGGGTGGGGGGTTTACCTGGAAGCCCCAAATCATCTCTGACCTGGAAGCCCCAATCTCTTACCTGGAAGCCCCAAATCATCTCTGACTTTAAGAGAAAACGCCAATGAAATTGCATCGCTCTATGACGAAAGTCACAGCACGGTCCCTTCGGGAAGGCGATGTCCACCATGGTAGTCCAGGAGTGCCATCTCTGGCTCAACCTGGCAGAGATGAAGGATGTCAACAAGGCATGCTTCCTCGACGCCCCCATCTCCCAGGCGGGGCTGTTCGGCGACACCGCCAAGGGCTTTGCCCAGCAGTTCTCGGCGGTACAGCAGCAGACCGAGGCGATCCAGCACATCCTGCCCTGGCATGATGCACCGACCACTGCTGCCCCCGGGACCAGGCCTCAGTCTGCTCGTCGCCGTGGGCGCCCTTCTGCGTCCTCCAGAGCTGCTCCGCCCCAGGCTGAATCGGCATCTAGACCGGTGCGATGAGCCTCTCGCAGGAGAGCAACCCCCCCCGCCCCCGCGTCCCAGCCAGGCCCCTTTAAATTACATTTAAGTAAAATTAAATTTATTTGAATGTTTCACTTATATAAAATGAAAAGAAGTGTATACTGACATCACGGCTTCGCGTCACTAACAGATCTCACAAAAAGGGGTTTGTAACATCACAAGGCGGAATAAGCGTATACTTCGTGAAAAGTGTGGAAATGCAAGTCTTTTTATATAGGGTTTATCTGAGCATACGTATAATCAGAAGTCCAACGATTTAGTGCTCTGTCACGTATGACCGTTTTGGATATGAACCCCCAACTTCCATGTTTGTAGTCTGAGGTGAATGCCAGGTATTGTAGTTTGCTGACCTGAAAGGCCACAATGTTTGAATGAGTTATTAGTTACGCTTGTTCAATTTAACATCTTTGTAAAAACAATAACAAAAAGTTATTGAAAAAAATGTTAAGACATATTTATTTCTATAAACACTGAATGCTGATGGCTTTCAGAGAGAAGGCCTCACCTACAGTACAGTCATAGTAATGACATATACAGTCCAACAAACAAAATGTGACCGCATCATCTGCTATTTGAGCTAGATGACCAAATTCAGTGGTGTAATAAAAATATAATTTACAAATTCGCATTTAATAAACTTTCACAATTGTTTATGAAACAATTTTCTAAATTCTATCTGCATTATAAACATTTTCTTGTCTTGCTATACTCTCTTTCTTAGTGATTTTGTCTCTTGAATATACGAAAGGTTATGAAATGAAAGGTTTAATTGAGTGTGGAAATTTTAACATGCTCAAACTTAAATAAATGTGCATCTTTCAGTGCAATAGTTTGATTTGTTTCAGTTGTAATAGATTTAAGGGTAAAACAGCAAGACTTAATTTTTGTGTTGATGCTTCATGTGTTTGCCCATGTTGGACAGACACAAAGTTGCACTAAAATAACTATCAAAGAGAAAAGACTGTTACTTAATTTCTTGATTTTCATTTATTCATATAATGATGACAGCTCACAAGAGGTGTCTTCGCCTAAAACATACAGAGTCCAACAAAGAAATTGTGAACGGCCGTCTGAAATCTTGATAATATGACTAAAACTAGGTGTAAGAAAAATGTCATTTACAAAAGATTGTTATTCTTAGATGCGACACATCCCTAACACACTCTGTTGGCATGGAAAAATACTCTTAAATGTTTTAGCACAGCTATTTACGGGCATAGTATGAGAAATGTACATTGTATCGCTCGCCATACAAAATTCATTACCAGCTTATTAGGGTCAAAACGAAATGAAGATAGTAATAGTTGAAACATCCTTGTACATCTCTTTCATGCTGAAAACACAGATGCTGGTGCTTTAATCTTTTAGTAAACCATTTTAAATGACATGATACATACAAAAGAGTTAAATAGTCAAAATGTACAAGTTTTGTGTTCTAGGTGAGACAGTTACACCAATAAAGGTTTCATGAACTTTAGAAAACAACATGTATTTCCTCTGGTTGTTAAACGCCTCGGGTAAATAATTTGAAATGTAGGTCTGTCAAATGAGAAAATTTCAGTCATACCTTTCAAAAACTTTTCTGAAGTAAAATATTATGTGTTTGTCACAAACACATCCAAAGAGTTAACTTCCCGTGTGAGAAAACCATTTGGGACGTTATATCATCAGGCTATTTTAAAGAAATTAAAGAATAAAACTAAAGTTTAATTTAAAGAAAATAGACGGCATGAGTTGCTTTAGTGACACACAATGTGTTTAAAACTTGTTAAACATATTTAAAACTGTATGTGTAATTATTTTACTGAGAAGTTTTAAATACAATGTATATTTGTTATTTTACAGTATTCTACACATATTATCTACTGGCTGAATTAAAATGAAAACATTTCTTATCAACAAAAAGTAAAAACAACATATACAATTTTGCTCATATTTAAAATTTAACACACTCAGTTTTGTGCGTGCGTGCGTGTGTGTGCATATATGTGTGTGTGTATACGCGTGCGTATGTATGTCTGTTTGCATTTACAGCGTATGTTTGCGGTGAGGGGCTAAAAATATATGAGGGAAAATAAATAACATAACTAGATACTAAATTACCTCAAAGTAAACAACATTTTCCTACACCAGACCCTTTTATAAAAACAAACAGCTTTTGGAGGTCTCTATTTATTTAATTTTATTTGTATCACCACCTTCTCGCATTCATCAGGTCTGCATGACAAAGATTTATGGCTTTTATGTATTTTATTTTCTAAAACTTAATCCTAACTTTTAACTTCAGCATAAACAAATTTTAATAGGACGCGCGTCCTTTGATCATACCAGCGAACCTTTGGCAGAGGTCATAAATTGTTAACATGGAACTTCTTTGATCAGCGAATGACAACAGCGAAAGTTAAAAACCTCAAAAACTCATTAGATTGCAAATGAGTAGCTCCCCCAGAAAAACATCTTTAGACGTTTTTCAATGTCCTTTTGATCTGATATGTATGTGTCAGTAATCATACGTCCATCTTCAAACTTCACTCACTTCGTTGCACGGCGTGAGGTTAAATATTTACATTTCGTACCATAGACGTTAATTACGACTGAAATAAAATAAAAACACATTTCCTGTGTTTTAGAGGTGAAAGTATAGAACAACTTGTGTAACCTAATTTTAAAGTTAAAAAAGTCTGGGGGTTATATATTACTGCAGAAATCTTAAGCTTAACTAAATTAAAGACTATATAGATGTATCATGTTATTAAATAAAATAAAACAACTTTTTCTGCAACTCAGGAGTTGTTTGTTTAAAAGAAAAACTAGGCTAAACTATTTTTAATGTGAAAAGCTTCAGGCTGAATGTTGAATGGTTTAATGAATTAAGAAATGTAAAATATTTATAAAAAATAACATTCGTTCTAATGTTTAATTCTTTTAAATCTTCGCTTTGGTCTCTCCTCCGGCGTTAGGGGCTGTCGCTAGGTGTGGTCTCCTCGCTACATCCATAAGCTCATTCTGATTTTGACACCGCCGTCCATGGACGTCTCAACGCAAGGTGCTCAGGACTTTTTCTTCTTGTTTAAGTTTCCGTCAGCGTAGCTAATGATAAACTACAAGAAAGATTTCAACAAGTATCTTTTGGCGGTGTTTTAACAAATGCCTTTGACATTTCCTTTCTTTTTTAGATCGTGGCTAAATGTGTGGGTCTTTTTTTTATTTTGTTTAATTTTTCATGTGACAAAATTCTGACAAGTGTCTTATACTCTCTATCTGATTTTTTTTCCTTTTACACCATGGTAATATAAGGCAGCTCTATATTTAACTTGTAACAAACTTTATCCTACCTTTTTTAAAAGTACATTGTGTTTTAGCCTACAAGATTTTGACAAGCGTCTTACCTGACCTTCGCTTCTGAAGCTTTTTTGTTTTAGATGATGTAATCCTCGCTTGCCTACTTTTTTTTTTCTAAATTACGTTGTTACAAACTTCTGACAAGTATCTTCTTATTTAACGGACTGGTGCTTTTTTTTTTTTTTTCTAACTTGTAACAAACTCTAACTAGTTTTGAACTGAAACAGAAAAACTCCTGTGTTGTTTAACGAATGCGCCTGATGCATTTTTGTTTTAGATGTGCGCCCACTTCTACTTCTTTTTATTTAACTTTGTCAAACTAACTAGTTTTAAATTGTAATGTTGCAAGATTTTGATGAATGTATCTAATGCTTTTTAAATTTCTTTGATAACTTACGTTGTTACAAAATTCTGACAAGTATCTTCTTACTTAACAGCCTGATTTTCATTTATTTTTAGATGGTGGGTAGAAGCGCGAGTGGTTATTTTTTATTTTCTTTAACTTTGTCAAACTAATTAGTTTTAAATTGTAATGTTACAAGACGTATCTAATGCTTTTTAAAATTAATTTTCTAACTTGTAATGGTAGATTTTGACAAGTATCTTATGCTATTGTTTTAACTAATGTGGCAGATGCTTTTTTGTTTATTTTCTAACTTGTAAAAAAACTTTACCTTTTCCTAAATTTGTTTTAAACAACACTAGCTCGTCTTGACTTGTTTTTACTCTTTTCTGGAAAAACAGTCATTGCTCATTTTATGTGTATGTTTGATGCTTTTTCTTCATATGTGTGTGAAAAACTTTAATAAAAACTTCGCTTTGTCCCCATTTAACACAGTTTCACAATTTAAAGTTTAAAGCATATTTCAATGGCCCACGCACACAAACAAGTTTCCCAAAACATTCCACGGGATCACTGGAGTGGATAACCAGATGGCCGGTTAGACAGGGTGGGGGTGTACAAAACAGGTGTACAGGTATGGCGGGTGGGAGGTGTGAGGAGTAAATAATTTTTTTGACCCTCATCAATCAAATATCTTGACACATGGTACACAACTATCTCTCTAACTGCCATTCAATCACACCAAAATACAGATAATGATTAACTTAAAGGCATTGTAGAGTATTGTGAAGACATTTCACTGCATGGAGCTTGGTCTTCAATACACTATTTTATGTTCTATTTTGTTTTACTTTTTTAAGAATGTATTTGTTCAATGTCCATTGTCATGCATTAATGTATTCTACTAATAACTGTTGTTAGAACGCTGTAATTTTTGCTACAATTCCATGTTATTAAAAATATAAAAATAAATTGGCATGTTGTCGATTTTATGATTTTAAAACCCTAATAGACACTTATATTACACATATATTATAAGATATAAGACAGGTATGATAGATTATAAGACCAGGCAGATAGAGGGGTGAAAAAACAATATGAATACATAACATATATGATATATATATATATATATATATATATATATATATATATATATATATATATATATATATATATATATATATATATATATATTATATATATATCATACATATATATATATATTATATACATATCATACATATATATATATATATATATATGATATTAACACACTAATATTAATGAAAAACTATCCTTAAAAATGTTATTTATAACACAATTAAAGTCCTATATAGCATTTTCAAAGCATGGTTCTATATGGAACCCTATAAAAAAGGTTCTATTTAGCACTAAAAAGGGTTCTGCTATTGTTACAAGCGAAGAACCCTTTTCTGGTACTGTTTAGAACAATTTTTTCTTAAGAGTGTAGAACTAACAAAATCATAATAAAGATCTGTAAACTAAAAACACATTCTCTTATACATTATAGCCTAGTTGTCCGTAGCTACACAAAGTGAGTCACTCCTCCTGATAAGTTAAGTCCATGTTGAGAATGTGTTTTCTTAGTTTCCAGGGAGGTAATAACTGGCGTGCATCTAGTTTTCAAAATGTGGTGTAATGTGAATACTACCAAAAGGTATGATGTTTTTAGGTTTGCTCATGTACTCAAATGAATGTATTAGGGGTAGAATATTTGGACAGTAATGGCTGTGCTCTGACTTTGGTCATATTTACATATAAAATGGTGGATATAAGCAACAGAATATTTCTTTTAACAGAATGTGCTGGTGTGCTCCTCCTCCTCTCAGAGACTCACTGAAGAGAGCATATGCAGAGAGAGGTGTGTGCGTAGTGGAAAAACAGGTTCTCACGCTCGTGCCGCAGTACCGGTGTTGTGCCCAATTCTGACCCCTGCCAGATTATTACCCCCCTAGTATTGGTAGGTTTAGGGTTAGGTGTGGGGTTAGGATTGGAAAAATAGATATTGATAAATAGAAATCTGAATCATTTGAAATTAAATTAATAAATGACATTAGTCTACATAGAACATTTATTACAATGAATAAACATGAGTAAGACACACATCCTTCCCAAAATATAAAGCTACAAATCACAATGTAGAAAAAAAGGAACTAAGTGTAAATAGCAATTAGATTCTATTTACACTAAGTGAAAATAGCAGTATTTTTAGCGATATGCTATTTACACTAAGTGCAAATAGCTATAGATTATATTTTGTTAAAATAGCAAGAGTTTCTGCTATTTATGTGCTACTTGTTGCAAATAGTGGCAATTATCTGCACCTCAGTATTGTTGTACATTATTAAACAGTACACAATAATAACGTATTGAGTGTAAATTATAGTTTGAATTCAAATTATTAAATGGATGCCACCTTATTGGGACAAAACCCTCCCTACACCTACCGGACCCCTACTCAAAACTTTATTTTAAACTTTTTGATTATTTCTTGAATTTTATTGCAAATTAATGCTTTTCCGATGCAATATGAGATTTGAAAAGGTAGAAAAAAGTTTGACAAAAGATGGATTCGAACTCGGGTCGATCACAAATTAATTAAAATTCATGTGCCTTACCATCTACGCCACTGAAACAGATCCTGTGCAAATATTTAGTTCAAGCCACAGGTCAACACCCATTATCTTTAATATGAGCTGCAGTAAGCAGCTATTATTAGTCATAAAAACAAAGTAGTAATTATATTATTTAAAGCAAATATTATATAACCCTAGTCATTGGTAAACCCATCATCATGGGGCAGGACTAAGGCGCAGAGCCTGATTTTACCAAGTGCGACATGTTCCTGAGTCAACATCTTTGTTGACCCTGGAGCAACATTACTGTTAACCAATCAGATTTGAAGAACAAGTTTATAATTTTTGTGAAGTTTAGGCTTATAATCAGTGTTTGTAGCTTGTACACCAGTGTCATTCATCTATCATTTCCTCTGATTTTAGGGATTACTCGTGGTTAAGGTTAGGTTTAGGTGTAGGGAAATGGTCAAGATAAAATGTTTGGAATAAAATGTTGTTCCAGGGTCAACAATATATTTTGACCCAGGAACACATCTAACTCAGCCAAATCAGGATGTGCGGACTAGGGCAGCGCTTTGTTACAGCTGTTATGCGTTTTTATAAATAGACTATTGAATATACTTTTGTATCCTTTCATTCTTTACGTTGGTGCAAACTATATATGTCAGGCGTTGTCTTTAAACCTGTCTGCATACAACCAGCAGCTAATTACATATATTTTGCGTGGGTTTTTCGATTAGTCTATGAGATCATGCACTCATAAAGATAAGTAGCCTATGTATAAATATATTTTTGTTTGGTATACATTACATTTAAATAACATATTGAGGTATTGATTTATTTTCAATAATTTTAAATTGAATGATAGGAAGGGGAATTTACTGAATTGCAATGCAAAGAAATCCAACAGCCAAATTTTGCCTATTTAAAACTTGATGAGAGCATGTTTGTTTTTTCCGCAGTTTATCTGACTTCTAAAGAATTTAACTAAGTTTAATATTGTCAAATCAAGTCCACCACAATGCATTGAGACAACGTAATAAAATATTAAACATAAAAATGTATTGATTCCTGCTTAAACCTTATTTTATTATTTAAAACCACACTTGTAACAGTTTATCCCTATTCAAATTATTAACTAACTAAATGCCACACAGCCCTGTTGTTTTGCAAGGGAGATATAAAATACTTATTTTTTTAATGATTATTTTAAAATCTGCATTTAAGTATATATCAGTTTTCTTAAGAACTTACCAGACATGATGATGTATAAAGAAAACATGCCAGCAGTAATGCATATTGTCTTAACCTGCTGACTGATAATACATACAAATTAGTAACTTTCAAAACATGAAACCATTTTGACCAAATGACAAATTTGACAAATAGTGATTACCTGGTGGATTTGATCTCTTCACGGATTGTATGACCATGGCTAACTCCGCTGTTCACCTAGAATAATTTCATGTCAGCTTGTGAGCTAAGTATATGTTCTTCCGACAAACTGGTCATACTGCTCTGAGACACTGATATGGACTGCTCCAGGCATGGGGCAGTACTACATATGGAATGGGACTCTGGGGCAGGTCCTACCTAGGAATAGGGAGGAGAGCTGCCCGCAGAGCCAGACCGAGTGCTCTGTCAAAGGGAAGACACAAGAGGGACAAAACCCTCCCTACACCTACCGGACCCCTACCCAAAACTTTATTTTAAACTTTTTGATTATTTCTTTAATTTTATTGCAAATTAATGCTTTTCCGATGCAATATGAGATTTGAAAAGGTAGAAAAAAGTTTGACAAAAGATGGATTCGAACTCGGGTCGATCACAAATTAATTAAAATTCATGTGCCTTACCATCTACGCCACTGAAACAGATCCTGTGCAAATATTTAGTTCAAGCCACAGGTCAACACCCGTTATCTTTAATATGAGCTGCAGTAAGCAGCTATTATTAGTCATAAAAACAAAGAAGTAATTATATTATTTAAAGCAAATATTATATAACCCTAGTCATTGGCAAACCCATCATCATGGGGCAGGACTAAGGCGCAGAACCTGATTTTACCAAGTGCGACATGTTCCTGAGTCAACATCTTTGTTGACCCTGGAGCAACATTACTGTTAACCAATCATATTTGAAGAACAAGTTTATAATTTTTGTGAAGTTTAGGCTTATAATCAGTGTTTGTAGCTTGTACACCAGTGTCATTCATCTATCATTTCCTCTGATTTTAGGGATTACTCATGGTTAAGGTTAGGTTTAGGTTTAGGGAAATGGTCAAGATAAAATATTTGGAATAAAATGTTGTTCCAGGGTCAACAATATATTTTGACCCAGGAACACATCTAACTCAGCAAAATCAGGATGTGCGGACTAGGGCAGCGCTTTGTTACAGCTGTTATGCGTTTTTATAAATAGACTATTGAATATACTTTTGTATCCTTTCATTCTTTACGTTGGTGCAAACTATATATGTCAGGCGTTGTCTTTAAACCTGTCTGCATACAACCAGCAGCTAATTACAGATATTTTGAGTGGGTTTTTCGATTAGTCTATGAGATCATGCACTCATAAAGATAAGTAGCCTATGTATAAATATATTTTTGTTTGGTATACATTACATTTAAATAACATATTGAGGTATTGATTTATTTTCAATAATTTTAAATTGAATGATAGGAAGGGGAATTTACTGAATTGCAATTCAAAGAAATCCAACAGCCAAGTTTAGCCTATTTAAAACTTGATGAGAGCATGTTTGTTTTTTCCGCAGTTTATCTGACTTCTAAAGAATTTAACTAAGTTTAATATTGTCAAATCAAGTCCACCACAATGCATTGAGACAACGTAATAAAATATTAAACATAAAAATGTATTGATTCCTGCTTAAACCTTATTTTATTATTTAAATCAAATCAAATCAAATCAAATCACTTTTATTGTCACATCACCACAGCACAAGTGCCTTGGTGAGTGAAATTCTTATGAGCGTGCTCCAGACAGTGCAAAAAAACAACAAACAATTTACATATGGACAGACAGTGCAAAAAAAACAACAAACAATTTACATGTGGACAGACAGTGCAAAAAAAAACAACAAACAATTTACATATGGACAGACAGTGCAAAAAACTGCACTGGAGCATTTACAGTGCTCCAAACAGTGCAAAAAAAACAACAGCAATTTACATATGGGCAGACAGTGCAAAAAAACAACAAACAATTTACATATGGACAGACAGTGCAAAAAAGCAACAGCAATTTACATATGGACAGTACATATTTACAGACTGTACAGAAGACAATGTGCAAAATACACATACATATACTCAGTACACTTAGTGTACTATAAAAACATACTCAATTATCAACGACACATTATACACCGTATGGGCACATCTACATTATGTACAGTATCTATACATAATGTAGTCTATACATAGTAATAATGTGAGGTGCAACAGATTATAAATTAATAGCAGATTGGTTGAGCAGCAGATAGATGTGCAAAGGTGCAACAAATTATGCTTATGCAGTGTCGTGGATGTGCATTGTATGGTGTCCAGTGATAGCAGATAGGTTGTGTTAGTGCAGTGTGTGCGTGTAGTCCAGTTGAACGGTGTTAAAGTGCATGTGATGTAGGTGAGTTATTTGTGACTGTTCATTAGCCTGATAGCCTGAGGGAAAAAGCTGTCCCTCTGTCGGCTAGTGCGGGATCGGATGCTGCGGAAACGTCGCCCTGAGGGCAACAGAGAGAGCAGTCTGTGGGACGGGTGGCTGGAGTCTTTGATAATCCTCCGGGCTTTTCTTGTACACCGCCTGGTGTAGATATCCTGGAGGGAGGGAAGCTCACCTCCAACAATGTGGCGGGCAGTTCGCACGACCCTTTGCAGAGCCCTGCGGTTGCCAGTGGTGCTGTTTCCAAACCAGGCAGTGATACAGCCGGTCAGGATGCTCTCCACAGTGCAGGTGTAGAAGGATCTGAGGATTCTGGGGCTCGTTCCAAACTTCCTCAGCCATCTCAGGAAGAAGAGACGCTGATGTGCCTTCTTCAGCACTGCATCTGTGTGAGCAGACCATGTGAGATCCTCGGTGATGTGAACGCCGAGGAACTTAAAGCTGGTCACCCGCTCCACAGGTGTCTTGTCGATGGTGATGGGTGTGTGTTCTCTGCTCTGTCTCCTGTAATCCACCACCAGCTCCTTGGTCTTGTCGATGTTGAGTGAGAGGTGGTTCTCCTGACACCATTTAGTCAGGGTACTCACCTCCTCTCTGTAGGCCGTCTCATCGTTGTCGATGATCAGGCCTATCACCGTTGTGTCATCAGCAAATTTGACGATGACATTGGAGCTGTGTGTATCTGTACAGTCGTGTGTGTACAGGGAGTACAGGAGTGGGCTGAGGACGCAACCCTGCGGTGCACCAGTGTTGAGGATCAGGGGGGATGATGTGTTGTTGCCCATTCTGACCACCTGACTTCTGCCTGTCAGGAAGTCCAGGATCCAGCTGCACAGAGATCTGTTCAGTCCTAGAGTCTGGAGCTTCGCAACCAGTGTGGCAGGCACTATAGTGTTAAATGCCGAACTGTAGTCCACGAACAGCATCCTCACATAGGTGTTTTTATTTTCCAGGTGGGAGAGAGCAGTGTGCAGGGTGAGGGCAATAGCATCGTCTGTGGAACGGTTACTGCGGTATGCAAATTGTAGTGGGTCCAGTGAAGCAGGCAGCACAGAGCAGATGTAGTCTCTGACAAGCTTCTCAAAACACTTGCTGAAGATGGGGGTCAGAGCAACGGGCCCCATTTTTGAAGCATGAGGAGGATGGATGAGGAGGATCATGAGGAGGATTTTTTGAAGCATGAGGATCTGTCCCGCTCTCACAGACAGAGAGAGGGACAGATTGAAAATATCTGTAAAAACCCCGGCTAGCTGGAAAGCGCATGCTTTGAGCACACGGCCTGGTATACCATCTGGGCCTACGGCTTTACGGATGTTCACCCGTTAGAAGGATCGGGTTACATCCGCGACAGAAAGCGTGAGTGGACTGACCTCTTCTGCAGCAGCCGCGGCAGCGCTCTCTGTGTGTGCGGTGTTATCAGCCTCGAACCAAGCATAAAAGGTGTTGAGCTCGTCCGGTAGAGAGGCGGCAATGTTCACAGTAGCTGGTTTATTTCCTTTAAAGCCTGTGATGTTGTTGATGCCCTGCCACATGATTCTTGGGTTATTATTGTTGAAGTGTTCTTCAACTTTGTTTTTATAAGTTCGTTTGGCTGCTTTGATGGATCTCCTGAGATCGTAACTGGCTTGTTTCCGATCGTCAGTGTTTCCAGATTTAAAGGCAGATGTCCGCGCTGACAAGGCTGATCGAACATCGCTGTTAATCCACGGTTTTTGGTTGGGGTAGATGCGGATGGTTTTGGTCGGAACTACATTGTCTATACACTTCCTGATGAAACACGTGACCGTATCTGAATACGCCTCTATGTCGTCGTCAGATGCTGCCCGGAACATGTCCCAGTCCACGTGATCAAAACAGTCCTGTAGTATAGCGTCCGATTGGTCCGACCAACAATGGACTGTCCTGAGAGCGGGTGCTTCACGTTTCAGTTTCTGCCTATAAGCAGGTAGGAGCAGAACGGAAGAGTGATCCGATTTGCCGAAAGGTGGGCGGGGGAGGGACTTGTATGCGTCCCGGAAGGGGGAGTAACAATGGTCGAGTGTACGATCTCCACGCGTGTTGATGGTGACGTGTTGAAAGTATTTTGGAGCTATTGTTCTGAAGTTGGCTTTATTAAAGTCCCCTGTGACAACAAAAGCTGCATCTGGGTGCGCGGTTTCCTGCTCACTTATATTCCTGTACAGTTCCTTGAGTGCCTGGTCTGTGTTGGCTTGGGGGGGGGGATATAAACAGCCGTGATTATGATGGCTGTAAATTCCCTCGGTAGCCACACCACACTTGTTACCACACTTGTAACAGTTTATCCATATTCAAATTATTAACTAACTAAATGCCACACAGCCCTGTTGTTTTGCAAGGGAGATATAAAATACTTATTTTTATAATGATTATTTTAAAATCTGCATTTAAGTATATATCAGTTTTCTTAAGAACTTACCAGACATGATAATGTATAAAGAAAACATGCCAGCAGTAATGCATATTGTCTTAACCTGCTGACTGATAATACATACAAATTAGTAACTTTCAAAACATGAAACCATTTTGACCAATATGACAAATTTGACAAATAGTGATTACCTGGTGGATTTGATCTCTTCACGGATTGTATGACCATGGCTAAGTCCGCTGTTCACCTAGAATAATTTCATGTCAGCTTGTGAGCTAAGTATATGTTCTCCCGACAAACTGGTAAAACTGGTCATACTGCTCTAAGACACTGATATGGACTGCTCCAGGCATGGGGCAGTACTACATATGGAATGGGACTCTGGGGCAGGTCCTTCCTAGGAATAGGGAGGAGAGCTGCCCGCAGAGCCAGACCGAGTGCTCTGTCAAAGGGAAGACACAGGTTTACCAAGGGGGAAACCTTACCGTGGAAGAATACACATATGGGATTGCCCAAAGAGAATCAAGCCATACGAACACCTAGCCAAGTACAGGGGCTGACCGGAGATCCGGGCAATCTAACACCAGTACTGGGCCTGGCATCAGACTGCTGCTATGGTGATAACATGATCATCGCTACTCTGTCTGCTGCTTCCAGACGCGCTGATCGGCAGAGTCGTGCTGCCGCCATTACATTCAAAGCAGCCGTAGAAGGTGTTTAGCTCTTCGGCCAGCAACGGATCTGCTCTCACCTCTGCTGAGGATTTATTTCCAAAGGCACAGATGGTCATCAGTCCATCTGTGGCACGCCGAATTGAGGCAGTAATTAAAGAAAAATTAGCCCCTACCAAGTATTGAGTGCATATAGAGTAAATTAACATACTTTTCAGAAGGCCAACAATTCAAATTTTTTTTTTTTCTGGTCTTATGAAGTATTCTAATTTGTTGAGATAGCGAATTGGTGGGTTTTTGTTAAATGTGAACCAAAATCATCACAATTAAAAGATCCAAAGACTTAAACTACGTCAGTCTGTGTGCATTGAATTTATTTAATACAGGAGTTTAACAAATTTTAGTTGAATTACTGAAATAAATTAACTTTTCCATGACATTCTATTTATTGAGATGCACCTGTACATGTTGGTAAAAGTTTGGCATTACCTGCTTGAGGTTGGCTTTGTTAAAGTCCCCCGCGATGATAAAGGCAGCGTCAGTGTAATGCTGAGGCAGTGAGGTTAGATCCAATAGCAGCTTTATTTCAGACAAGAGGTCAAACAGGCAAGGGTCAAAGGCAGTAACAGGAATAATGAAGGCTAGGAAGAATCAGCAACAGGGACAATGCAAAGGTCGGGGCAGGCAGCAGACAGAGAAGATATCAACAGGCAGGCAGGATCAAAAGGGCAGGCAGCAAACGGTCAGAGTAAATAGGCAGTCCAGGTAAACACAGGGAATCAGAAAACAGGGGAAACGCTCAGAATGTCAGCCGGGGCAAAACAAGACTTCGCGGTGAGTGCATGTGAGAGTGCTGCTTAAATGTGTGTGAGTGAATGAGGTGCATGTGTGGTGAGACAATCAAGGTTGATCAGTGAATGGTGACAGCTGTGTGATTGGTGTAATGGAATGTGTGGGTGCAGTGCATGATGGGAGATGTAGTCCATGGGTGATGTGCAGTTGTAGTGAGTGGCAACCAGATTCATGACAGAGCCCCCCCCCCTAAGAGCGGCTTCCAGACGCTTTACACAAAGCATACTCCAGGAGGGCAGTGGAGCGGAGGTGGAACCGGGGGAGGGGACGGAGGGCCAAGTCCATGTGGGGCCAATGAGACAGGAGCACACCAGGGCAGGGCGGACGAGACAGCAAGGACGTGAGGTGACTCTGGCAGGTCAGCGGAGGCGTGAGGTGACTCTGGCAGGTCAGCGGAGGCGGGAGGTGACTCTGGCAGGTCAGCGGAGGCGTGAGGTGACTCTGGCAGGTCAGCGGAGGCGTGAGGTGACTCTGGCAGGTCAGCGGAGGCGTGAGGTGACTCTGGCAGGTCAGCGGAGGCGTGAGGTGACTCTGGCAGGTCAGCGGAGGCGACTCTGGCAGGTCAGCGGAGGCGTGAGGTGACTCTGGCAGGTCAGCGGAGGCGTGAGGTGACTCTGGCAGGTCAGCGGAGGCGTGAGGTGACTGGCAGGTCAGCGGAGGCGTGAGGTGACTCTGGCAGGTCAGCGGAGGCGTGAGGTGACTCTGGCAGGTCGGAGGCGTGAGGCGACTCTGGCAGGTCAGCGGAGGCGTGAGGTGACTCTCTGGCAGGTCAGCGGAGGCGTGAGGTGACTCTGGCAGGTCAGCGGAGGCGTGAGGTGACTCTGGCAGGTCAGCGGAGGCGTGAGGTGACTCTGGCAGGTCAGCGGAGACGTGAGGTGACTCTGGCAGGTCAGCGGAGACGTGAGGTGACTCTGGCAGGTCAGCGGAGACGTGAGGTGACTCTGGCAGGTCAGCGGAGACGTGAGGTGACTCTGGCAGGTCAGCGGAGACGTGAGGTGACTCTGGCAGGCCAGCGGAGACGTGAGGTGACTCTGGCAGGCCAGCGGAGACGTGAGGTGACTCTGGCAGGTCAGCGGAGACGTGAGGTGACTCTGGCAGGTCAAGCGCCCACCAGGGCGGAGCAGACGAGATAGACGCCCACTAGGACGGGACCGACGAGACAGACGCCCACCAGGGCGGGACCAACGAGACAGACGTCCACCAGGACAGAGCAGACGAGACAGACGCCCACCAAGGCGGAGCAGGCGAGACAGACGCCCACCAGGGCGGGACCGACGAGACAGATGCCCACCAGGGCGGGACCGACGAGACAGACGCCCACCAGGGCGGGACCGACGAGACAGACGTCCACCAGGACGGAGCAGACGAGACAGACGCCCACCAGGGCGGAGCAGGCGAGACAGATGCCCACCAGGGCGGAGCAGGCGAGACAGACGCCCACCAGGGCGGGACCGACGAGACAGACGCCCACTAGGGCGGGACCGATGAGACAGACGCCCACCAGGGCGGGACCGACGAGACAGACATCCACCAGGACGGAGCAGACGAAACAGACGCCCACCAGGGCGGAGCAGGCGAGACAGACGCCCACCAGGGCGGAGCAGGCGAGACAGACGCCCACCAGGGTGGGACCGACAAGACAGACGCCCACCAGGGCGGGACCGACGAGACAGACGTCCACCAGGACGGAGCAGACGAGACAGACGCCCACCAGGGCGGAGCAGGCGAGACAGACGCCCACCAGGGCGGAGCAGGCGAGACAGACGCCCACCAGGGCGGGACCGACGAGACAGACGCCTACCAGGGCGGGACCGATGAGACAGACGCCCACCAGGGCGGGACCGACGAGACAGACGCCCACCAGGACGGAGCAGACGAAACAGACGCCCACCAGGGCGGAGCAGGCGAGACAAACATCCACCAGGGCGGAGCAGACGAGACAGGCGCCCACCAGGGCGGGAGCAGACGAGACAGACGCCCACCGGGGTGGAGAGACGAGACAGACGCCCACCAGGGCGGAGCAGACGAAACAGACGCCCACCAGGGCGGAGCAGGCGAGACAGACGCCCACCAGGGCGGAGCAGGCGAGACAGACGCCCACCAGGGTGGAGCAGGTGAGACAGACGCCCACCAGGGCGGAGCAGGCGAGACAAACATCCACCGGGGCGGAGCAGACGAGACAGGCGCCCACCGGGGTGGAGCAGACGAGACAGGCGCCCACCGGGGTGGAGCAGACGAGACAGGCGCCCACCGGGGCGGGGCAGACGAGACAGGCGCCCTCCAGGGCGGAGCAGACGAGACAGGCGCCCTCCAGGGCGGAGCAGACAAGACAGGCGCCCTCCAGGGCGGAGCAGATGAGACAGGCGCCCACCAGGGCGGAGCAGACGAGACAGGCGCCCTCCAGGGCAGAGCAGACGAGACCCCTGGCAGTGACTGGGACCTAGGGGAAACTGAGACACAAGAGGCAGAGAGAGCACATATAGTCTTAAGGATCGGGGTAGTGAGTTTTCTAGGTGGCCATAGAAGATCTGGGGCCTCAGGCAGCCAAGATGAATCAGGGGACTCCATGGGCCATGGCGGGTTCGGGGTCTCAGTGAGCAATGGCGGGAAGCTCCCCTCCAGAAAGTTCTTGGGGAACTCCACTACCTCAAGGGGGCACTCTGCAGGCGCGAACGTCAAGGGGCATTCTGGAGGTGCTGGGTCTCAGGGGCGCTCGCAAAGCACTAGACTGGACAGAACCCGCGGAGAAGGCGAGCTGGGCGGGACCAGCGGAGACGAAGGAGAGCTGGGCGGGACCAGCGGAGACGAAGGGGAGCTGGGCGGGACCAGCGGAGACGAAGGGGAGCTGGGCGGGACCAGCGGAGACGAAGGAGAGCTGGACTCTGCGAGCTCCTGGATCGGAGCGGCCTCTGGAGCGAACTCTGCGAGCTCCTGGGACGGAGCGGGCTCTGGAGCGGACTCTGCGAGCTCCTGGGACGGAGCGGGCTCTGGAGCGGACTCTGCTAGCTCCTGGGACGGAGCGGGCTCTGGAGCGGACTCTGCGAGCTCCTGGGACGGAGCGGGCTCTGGAGCGGACTCTGCGAGCTCCTGGGACGGAGCGGGCTCTGGAGCGGACTCTGCGAGCTCCTGGGACGGACTCTGCGAGCTCCTGGGACGGAGCGGGCTCTGGAGCGGACTCTGCGAGCTCCTGGGACGGAGCGGCCTCTGGAGCGGCCTCTGCGAGCTCCTGGGACGGAGCGGCCTCTGGAGCGGACTCTGCGAGCTCCTGGGACGGAAGCGGCCTCTGGAGCGGACCTGGGGATGCCAGCTGCTCGCACCGACACCAGTGGTGGGTCCAACACACTAGCAATCATTCCTGGCCAAAGAGGTGCATCCATAGGCGTGGTGGCCATCTTGGCCGGGGACTCAGGCATGGCAGGCACGACGAGAACAGACCCTGGCTTGGCAGGCACGATGAGAGCAGACCCTGGCTTGGTAGGCACGATGAGAGCAGGCCCTGGCTTGGCAGGCATGACGTGAGCAGACCCTGGCTTGGTAGGCATGACGTCAGCCGACTCTGGTTTCTGACGGTGCGTTATTGCCTCCGCCATTTTGTGCATGCCTTCTGGTGCGTCCGCCATCTTGGTCTCGGGCGCGGTGTTGCGTTCCTCATCTGAAACACCCACAGTAAGTGAGGAGCCAGCACACAGCAATGCACAGTTAATGAAGCCCCTCAAACTGCCCTTAAAATCTCCTCCAGGAAACAGAGATTTGATATGTTTATTGAGCCCGAAATGGAATAAGTCCTTGAACAGTATTTCATCGTACAGCGGTACCTGATACGTCAACTCACAGAACTGGTGAACATACTCCTCAATAGACAGGTCTCCCTGGCGAAGCTGTAGGAGTTGGTCTATGGAGTCCATGGTTGGGCTGGGCTGGGTAGCCAAAACAAAGCCGCTGGATCTGAGGTGGCGAAGTCTTCTGTAATGCTGAGGCAGTGAGGTTAGATCCAATAGCAGCTTTATTTCAGACAAGAGGTCAAACAGGCAAGGGTCAAAGGCAGTAACATGAATAATGAAGGCTAGGCAGAATCAGCAACAGGGACAATGCAAAGGTCGGGGCAGGCAGCAGACAGAGAAGATATCAACAGGCAGGCAGGATCAAAAGGGCAGGCAGCAAACGGTCAGAGTAAATAGGCAGTCCAGGTAAACACAGGGAATCAGAAAACAGGGGAAACGCTCAGAATGTCAGCCGGGGCAAAACAAGACTTTGCGGTGAGTGCATGTGAGAGTGCTGCTTAAATGTGTGTGAGTGAATGAGGTGCAGGTGTGGTGAGACAATCAAGGTTGATGAGTGAATGGTGACAGCTGTGTGATTGGTGTAATGGAATGTGTGGGTGCAGTGCATGATGGGAGATGTAGTCCATGGGTGATGTGCAGTTGTAGTGAGTGGCAACCAGATTCATGACAGTCAGGATGTTTGTTAATGTAGCCAATGAGCACATCATGAAGCTTAGATAAAGCCAAGCCGGTGTCTGCCTGAGGTGGAATCTAAACAGCAGTAACAATGATTGATGAAAACTCCCAGGGCAGATAGAATGGGCAGGAAATAATGGATGGATGTTCCAGATGAGGCGAGCAGGAGCGCGACAGAGTGGAGATATTCCTTGGGTGACACCATTTCTTGTTAATCATGAAACACACTCCTCCACTTTTGGATTTACCGGCCTTGGCTGTTCTGTCCATCCGTAAAACAGAAAAGTTATCAGATGGCGTTACAGCAGTGTCCGGGACCAAGGTTTTGAGCCCCGTTTCAGACAAACAAAGGATGTTACAGTCCCTTATTCTCCAAGGATTGGACATTCGCAAGCAGGATGCTTGGTAGAGGAGGACTGTGAGCCCTTTTCCTCAGTCTGTTGCAAATCCCAACGTGTTTCCTGCGGTGTTTCTTGATCCGTCGCTTCGGGGGTTTATTCAAGTGACCATTGTTCTCCTCCACGTTCCGAAGAATCTAGAGTGGCCACGATGGATTTAAGGATAAAGTGTCCCGAAACAGTTTAGTGTAGCGGTGTCCAATGTCCAAAAGTGTTCCTTCGTCGTAAGTGATCAGTGCAGACGTTATGTGTGTAAAAAGAGAACGCAAAAGTAAGTAAAAAAGTTAATAAAAGCAGAATCTAACAGAGCGACCTGGACGGCTTCCGAACACAGCAGCGCCATCTTAGAGTAAAATCAATTTATACACTTATTTATCTAACACACATATTAGTCTACATTTCAGTTGCACATAATATGCCTGTACATACAAAACTCTCCATTGTTATATACCTGCACACACAATTGTCAAATTGTATATTGTTATTCTTTATTTACTTATTCTTCTTTTTATTATCTGTTTTTTTATTCTGTCACTGTCATTCTGCTGCACTTGAATTGATTGGTTGACTAGAATCATCACTTTTGTATGATACAAGGGGATACATCTTCTCCTTCACTCGTTCTGCTCTGCTGTGTTCGGCTTACCAATTCTAGTCTGTTGCATCCAATTAGCTTCTGTCACAAAAACAAATGATTCATATGTGTAAACATACCTGGCAATAAAGCTGATTCTCATTCTGATTATATTACATACAGGATGTTTGGGTCCACTGGACCCGGGCTAGTAAAAGAGTCAACATTTTAGATCCTGTGTACACTTAAAAAAATAAAAATAAATGTAATAGTCGTTTTCTGTTATGTCAAATGAGATTCAAAACTTAGTATAATTACAAAAAATATCTGTAATAATTTAGACTGTTAAATCTTGACTGTTATTTTAGGTACTATATCATTAAAGACAAATTACAGTATTTTTTACTTTTTTATACAGGACAATTACTGTATTATTTTTATTGTATTTTTGTGTTATTATAAATTATGTTAAAAACTCTTTAAAATTACAAACAATATCTGTAAATGAACAATTTGAACAATGGTTATCCATACTCTGAATTTTTGCTCTGCAATTAACCCACCCAAAGTGCAAACACACAGCACCTGCAATCTGTCATAATTTTAATCAAACAACAAACTACTAAAGAGAAAATCACAAAATGTATTTAACTTGTCTTTGTTCTATTGCATTAGTCCTTTGTTTGTAATTTGCTACTTTGATCTTATACATGTGATATATAAGATATATTGTGATATATTGTTTTTGTGAAGTAAAATGTCCTATATTGTGAAATAATATGGTCATATCACCCACCCATACTGTCAGCTAGTTTTAAGATAATAACCCATAAAAAGTGACAGAACTTTGAAATAAGTAATCTGAGAACACTATCATGCAAACTAATTTGACAGAGAGGACCTGTATGATCCTTGGAGAAGAACGCTGTATGTAAACCAGGATTTAGGATCAGCTGTGAAGATTTTGAAGGAGCTGGTGAGTACAGTTTTGCAAGCCCACATCAGTAAGTTGATTTATTAAGCAAGTAAGTGTTTTATTAAACAAATTAATAATAATAATAATGTGTGTGTGTGTGTGTGTGTGTGTGTGTGTGTGTTTGTGTGTGTTTGTGTGTGTGTGCACGCTTCCCCCTCATGATCCAGAAGTTTTGGAAATGAAAATGTTCTACCACATGATCTGCAGAGGAAGTTAGTATTCGTATTTAAAATTAAGACATACTAATATAAATGTATTTTAAAAGGTATTTGCACAGTATTTTTTGTCTTCTAAATAAAACTGAATTTTCCATCTTGAGCTTGCTTTGACACTTTATTGAAGGTTTTTGATTGTAATGATTGGTACAACAACAGTGTTTCTCTATAGAACATTTAGTGCTTTCATTGTAATAATTTCTGTAATCTCTGTTTTACAGGAAAACTCTGTAAAATAAGGGGTTTTCACTGTACAAAAAAGTCCTGTAAAAAAAACTGTCGATTGACTGGCAGCTACGGCTGCCAAACAAAAACCGTAAAATGTAAGTAAAATGTCGTAAATGAAACAAGAAAAATCTCTAAAATAACTGTCTTTTTTCTGTAAAACCTTTAATGAAAATTTCTGTAAAATTATTGTTTTTGCACTTTAATTCAGTTAAGGTATTGTAATTTTAGGGTTTTGTGTTTCTGTACGTTTAGGGTTTAGTACTTTAGTTCATAAATGTGATCTAACAGAGGTAAAGGGCAAATAGCAACCATATATGTTGCTTATAATGCTTATAATTGGGATGAAGAAACATCTTTTGAGGACTTTAACATCCATTTTTTAATTGTGTTGAATTAAAAACCCAAAAATGCAGCTGGTCCACCAGACCCACGAACACTGGCTAAAAAACTAAAATATGAACACCACGCAAGGGTTAAATAAGATTTGATTTAAATAATACAAATACACTGATATTATAAATGTTGAGATTTCACAAAGGTGTTACGTTTTAAGTTAAAGCAAAGTATACATTTGTGTTAAGGACAGACATATGAGAGCAACATGTTGATCTCATTAGCAATTATAACAGCACCTGGATGAACATTTTCATGTAGATAGTGACAAGAAGTCATCTGCCATACATCAAAGTAGATTACTCCATCAATATCTCTGAACATCTCTTGCATTACTGTGTTCAGCTGCATCGCATACCAATCACTTTGAAAAATGTCCTGGAACAACACAGATATGCAACAAAAATTACTATATGCATTACCATAAATGTGGCATTTATATTTGTCTGTCACATGCTATGATGTACCTGAAATGAAACCTACTTTGACTATATTTTATCTAGCTCAAACATTATTCATAGCAGAATGTCCAGTGACATTGGTGGTAACCATTTTTCATGAGATAATTTTTTTTGTATTCTATTTCCCCCACAGATGTAACATTAAGAAAACAAGACAGAAAACTGCTAAAAACAAAGTAGGATTGGAAGTGATCTAGTACCTTTAGTCCTGCAGTGTTTCCAGACTTGATGATGACAGTAGTCTGTGGTGCACGACTCAGCAGAGCAACAACAGACTGACGGATTTTGGCCACTTCATGAACATAAAATGTTATTGGGTGAAAAACCAGATGGGCTAAAATTGTGAAGACAACAACTGCATGAGGACCACCAGCTATTTCATCAATATCACTGCCAATATAATGCAGGTCCGTAATTAGCATTTTAGTGAATCTCAAAGGAACACCATGTGGCCTCCAGTGAATAATGATATTATTTTTCAACTCCACAGCCATCAGGGGTCCACCTGTCCGAGGAGTGTGGAGATCCATTCTTTTTAAGCCTAATAAATATAAGTAGAACTTGCATCAGACTCAATGTTTAATAATTTATCAAGTAGCTTTACAGATGTTTTGTATTTTTTTTTTTTTTACAAATTGTACATAGCAAGCCAAAAGTTATATGGTCAACTAAGGGATAATATAATTCAGAGAATGTAAATTCTGCCATCATTTACACAACCTTATGTTGTTCCGAAAGTGTTTGACTGACTTTCTTCTGCATAAAACAAACACACACTGGAGAATGTTTCAAGTCCATAGAGTAAAAGTCAATGCAATCCAAGTGCATGAAGCAAAAAAAAAAAAGGTTCCATAAAAGAAAGAAAATCATGCAAGTGTGGACATGACCATGAGGGTGACTAAATGCTGATTTTCCATTTTTGTGTGAACTACCGCTTATAAGTTGCACTGACTTATGTGTATGTAATTTAATTTATAGTATATTACATTTATGGTATCAAGTCTTAAATAACATGATTTTTGTTTTACCTCATCAAAGTTATTTAGACCACTGAATAACTTGCCTGGCACATTTCGTTCTAAATACTCAAACCACTGCCTTGTGGTGGAGTCTCCCATCATGTAGATAATCTTGTTTTTAAGACAATTTCCCATTTGGGCAGAATTGAACTGCTGAGTGTTGCATACAAAAGACTTCCAAACATCTTTCAAATAGAACCCAGCAGGAACTGGTGTTGTCAAGCCATATCTGCATCTCTCTGTTGAACCTAAAGCAAAGAAAAATAAAGAAAAAACATGTACTTGAAAAGACTGTCATAATGATGTTTATTCCTCATTTCCTTGTATTTTGATTTTAGATGATATCTGTCCTGAACATACCATTGATTGCAGTGTTTGGAAGGACATTTATGACTTGTGTGTCACCAGTAACAGCAACATTTGTTAATTTCCTGTGGAGAAATAATAATAATCTCTACAGTTTTACCATACTTCTGGAATTTGTTTTGAATATTCTCTCACTTACTTTGTGAAAATTAGCTTTTCAACAGGATTTAATGGGTTTTCCAAACCTCCCCTGGAGTGATGAACCAGTTTGTCACAGGACAGTTTCTTGGGTCTCTCACACTGCCACACCGTCCCTGTTTTTAGATCCTTATACTCACAACAGCAGTTGCCTCTCCTCCAGCTTTCTTCTGCACCCCACTTAAGATTACATTGTACTACTTCACTGATCCTAGTTTTATTGGGTCCTGATCCTTCAAAGTGCCCGTTATAGTGGCTACGTGGGAATGAAGACTCTCTGTATTTTTTAAGAATCTGCACAACCTCACTGGAGTGCTCAAGAGTAAATTGAGCACTCCAGTGCTCAATTTAAAAACTTGTGCCTGACCTTCCCACGGTAGAAGAAGAGTAACTGAGTAAGTCCCATTACGATGATCCACAACCTCCCCATACACACTTGACTTAAAGAAGAATGGAAAAGGTTAGCTGTAATACAGAAGCCTTAAGTCTGTAGATAAAGCAATTTTATAAACCCACACATAATATGTAATATTAAGTAAATCAACAATTAAACGTGCAGTAAACGATTTCTGAGGACATCCAAACAAACCCATGAACAAAAATATCCCCTATTGCTGATTGACTACACAGCCAAAACTACGTACTGTACAAACACAATTTAACACACACATAGAACACACAGCTAGCAAATATTCAGAATGTTGATTTCAATTGTCAACAGTGTTTCTCAGAAATCACTTACTGCACCTGCTGAAACTCTTTTTGACAAATGTCTGTATCTTGATTTTTTTTTATCATAATATATTATAAAGTAAAAACACACCTTTAGCTTTGAATTGAAAAGCTTTGCTTTGAAAAAATCTCCTCCATATGTTTTCAGTTTCTTGTTGTGGTCTCTGGCTGTGATAATAACAGAGATATTTTTTCCAACTTTGTAATTCTTTTTCAGTTCCACAATCGAGAATGTTGAGTGGACTGGACTTGTGCTCAGAATCAGCTGAGTTATTAGTTGATCTGGACCAGGCCATTCAAGAGCCTTCTGTAGTCTTTCCCACTCCTCATCAATGATTCCCATGTCAAGTACAGAAATTACAGAAGAGGAATTTGTTTGTGTCTGTTTTCCTGTATAATGTCTAGGAATAGGGGGCTGGAATAGCTTTTTCGATTGACCACTTTCCAGGAATTTCCATAAAGTCTAAAAGATGACCCAGAAACAAGTTTAATTATTTTATGATTACAAACCATTTTTTCCCCCACCATTTAATATATATATACTATATTGCCAAATGTATTGGGTCACCCCCTTCTAATGAAAGGTTTGACACTTTTCTATTCTAACATGACAGTGCCTCTGTGTATAAGGCAAGGATCACAAATAAATGATGATTCAGTCAGTGTGGAATAACTTGACTGGTCTGCAGAAAGCCAAGTCCTAATCCAAGCTGAACACCTCTGGTGTGACTTTAAATGCAGACCTTGAGCCAAAAACTCATCACCAAACACCAATGACTTACATTCATTATGTGGACAAAAGTACTGGGACACCCCTTCTTCAGAAGAGAAAAAGGCACTTCCACACTGTGGCAACAAAGACATTCATGCACTTAAAAATTACATTTCCACCTCTGTTGCAACAGTTTTGAAGTGTATGAAATGAATGCACCCATATGTACAAGTTATTGGTGTTTGGTGATGCATTTTTTGGCAAAAGTGCCCATAAAATCATTAAATAAATGCAATCAAATGGGTGCACAATAGATATTAATTGAAAACATGTACATTTAACTACATGGGATTTGAAAATAATAACTTTTTTGTTGCTGTGCAGTACAAAAATTGTACACATCTACAAACACATATATATATGCTGAGTCCTCATCTTGGCTGATCCGTTCTGTCACGAGAGATGAGGTTGAGGACTCAAATGCAGAGGAAATGGTTCTTTTAATAATAATATAAAACAAAGAAGAACAAAAACCACCCAGAAGGGGAAAAACAAGCAGGCAGGCAGAAGACTGGAGCACAGTAAAAAACACGAAACTCACATGTAACATACGACACACGAAAGACAACGGATTAGCACAGGACTGCAGACACAAGGAGAACTATATAGGGAGACAAACGAGGGTAACCAGGGAGACACAGCTGGAGCCACTGAAACAATGATTAAGTAACAAGATGGGAGGGGACAGACAACCGACATGGGAGCACATGGCACCAACAAACAACAAGCCATGTGCTCTACACACAGAGACATCTGGTGGCCAGCCTGGGCACACCAGCAGGACCTTGACACATTTAAAATCAAATTCTCTAAATCTTCTCCCTCACCACAAAACCTACACTGCCCACCCACTGATGGATTCAGGTGTGCCACATCCATGTCTGTCTGTAGCTATGGCACCGTGAATAATCCTCCTCTGCAGATCAGCAGTTCGCTTCTCTATAGGGAGTCCCAAGAAGGAACTGCCGTGGGGCGAACAGGCCTAAGGCGTCTGGCCCCATGCATGAAAGCGGAGACCATCCGATGCCTCCCCAAGGGAATCTCATCCAGCTCTCTCCGAGCTGCAATGGCCGCTACATAAACCCTAAGGGTGGTAGAAGCCGCCCCCGCTGTCAGCCTTTCTTGCAAAAACTCCAGCACTGGACCAACAGGGCAGTTAACTGGGTCGATTGCACGAGTCAAACACCAGGATTCAAAGACGCCCCACTTGGAAGAGTACAGCTTCCTAGTAGCGGGGGCTCTGGCACTGGCTATGGTTTCCTGAACTTCGGCAGGCAAACCATCAATCACAGCCCTTGGCCCTGTATGGGCCATACCCACAACTTCCAGAGCTCCGGCTGAGGATGCCAGATCTTGCCCTGAAGCTGGGACAGTAAGTCCCGCCTGATCGGAATCTCCCAAGGAGGCCGATACAAGAGGGGAGTTAGCGCCGAGAACCAGGTCTGGGAGGGCCAGAATGGGGCAATGAGAAGGAGACGGGCACCGCTCACCTTCACTCTGCATAGTACTGCCAGAATCAGCTTTATTGGCGGAAATGCGTACAGACTGACATTCGGCCATGGGTGGGCGAACGCATCTATGCCCAGAGTCGTCGGGAAACTCAGGGAGAACCAGAGCGGGCACTGGGATGACTCTTGAGAAGCAAAGAGGTCCACCTCCGCTTTGCCAAACATATCCCAGATCTGGGATACCGTCTGACGGTTCAACATCCATTCCCCCGGCTTGAGCTTCTGTCTCGACAGAAAATTGGCCGCCAGGTTCAGTACTCCCGGAACGTGAACCACCCTCAAAGAGAGGAACTTGTCTTGGGACCAAAGGAGAAGATGGCGCGCAAGCCTGTCCAGGGTGCGCGACCTTGAACCTCCTTGGCGGTTTATGTGGGACACAACCGCCATATTGTCCGTCCTGACTATGATATGATACCCCCCGAGAACGGGGAGGAAATACTTCAAAGCCAGGAAGACAGCCCTGAGTTCCAGGCAGTTTATATGCCAAAAGAGGAACTCTTTCTTCCACTCTCCACTTGCCGGCCTTCCTTCGAAGACCGCGCCCCAGCCTGTCATTGATGCATCCGTCGTGATCATATGGCGATGGTGGATAGCATCCATTCTCACCCCGCTCCGGAGAAAGACGGGGTCTCGTCACATTAACAGGTGTCGACAGCAACTGCGCAACACCCTGATAAGGCGAGTAGCTGGTACAGTGGGGTGTAACCTCAGCTCCTTCATTCACCAAAGGAATGGCCTCATGTGAAGCAGCCCTAGGGGCAACACAGGGGAGGCTGCTGCCATAAGGCCCACCAGCCTGCGGCAGGTACCTACAGAGACATGATGGCCTAGCTTGAAGCGGGCCAGACATGCTGTAAGAACTGGTATCCGGGCAGGAGCCAAACGGGCCTGCATCTGAACGGAATCCAAACGAACTCCTAGAAACACAGTTCGTTGAGATGGGAGGAGCACACTCTTCTTGGCGTTCATCCTGAGGCCAAGAGAATGGATGTGGCCGAGAACGATATCCCTGTGACGACTCATTAGCTCCCTGGAGTGAGCCAGAATGAGCCAGTCGTCCAGATAGTTCAGTACACGAATGCCCTGGAGCCTCAAAGGGGCCAGTGCAGCATCCATGCATTTGGTAAATGTCCTCGGAGCCAAAGCCAGGCCGAAGGGCAGGACCTTGTATTGGTAAGCCTTCCCTCCAAAGGCGAACCGAAGGCATCTCCTGTGTCTGTGAACGACCTGGATGTGAAAATACGCATCCTTCAGTTTGATGGTGACAAACCAGTCTCCCTCCTGGACCTGAGACATGATGGTTCTCATTGTCAGCATCTTAAACTTCCCTTTGTAGAGGGAAAGATTCAAACGCCGTAGATCCAGAATAGGCCTCAAGCCGCCATCCCTCTTTGGAACGAGGAAGTAGCGGCTGAAGAAACCTCGTTCGACTTCCGACTGCGGTACTTCCTCTATTGCTCCTTTCTACAGGAGGGAGGAAAGTTCCTGTTGTAGAACAGAAGCCTTGGAGGCGCTGTTTACTACTGTCGAAACCCCGTCGAAACGGGGGGGATTTTTTCCAAACTGAAGAGTGTAACCGGTTCGAATTGTGGGGAGAACCCACAGCGATACCCCAGGTAGACGCTCCCATTCGTGAAGGAAGTGCGACAGAGGAATCAGAGTGTCGTGTAAGGGAAGACATACCTGAGATGGGGTGTCGAGAAGGCCTGGAAGCAGCGGCACCCTCCACCGTGAAGGAGAGCCCTCGGCGTCCTTGCTCGGGATGATGGAGAGAGAAGTGCTGGGCTGACGGGTGGCCGGCACGGGTTCCGTACACTGCAGGAGAGAAACAGCTGTGTCTCCTAACATGCGGTTCGCCGGCGGCGAATGGACGAGCTGCAAAGGGGGAAAGACGAACGCGTCCCCCAACTGCCAGCCCGAGTAAAAATGAGGGTGAACTGGATCTGCACACCAAGCCTCGAAGGGTGGCTGTGACAGATTTAAGTGAGGAGAGCGCGTTCAGGGTGGGCAGAAACGCTTCCACGGTCTGGCCTCGCCCCGTAACGGTGAAACCTCTCTCCTCATTCCGACCCGGAAGTCAGGAACGACCCGGATTAGCCGAAGCGGCAGGCTTGTTGGGCCGCTTCAGGTTAACCCGCTTGCGTGGTTGTTGGCGGGAAGAAGACCGGCCACGGGCTCCCCAAACCGTAGTGGGGGAAGGGCGCATGGCCTGGGCTCCGCCGCTAGGGGGCTCCCTTCTGGGGATTTGTCCATCAAAAACACCTTTTCCTTCTCATGAATCTCGGTCAGGTTGAGCCACAGATGGCGTTCTGCGGCCACCGAAGCCGCCATAGAGCGCCCCACGGCACGTGCGGTGTGCTTGGTGGCTCTCAGAGCCAAGTCAGTGTCTCTTCGTAGCTCCTTCACGGCTTCAGGAGTCAAGCCGGTCCCTTCGTCCATTTCCTTCAGGACGTCCGCCTGGTAGGCCTGAAGGATGGCCATTGTGTGAAGGGCCATACCTGCCTGACCGGCCGCGATGTAGGACTTCCCGACAAGGGCGGAAGTGGTCCTACACGGCTTGGAAGGAAGGAGGGGGCGGGACTTCCAAGAAGGAGCCAAAGAGGGTGAAAGATGTGAGGCCAAAGTATCCTAAATCACCGGCATGGCGGTGTAACCCTGCTCCACAGAACCCACAAGGTTGGTGAAGTCAGCGGCCGCCGCGTTAGTAAGGCGAGAGGAAAATGGCTGCTTCCAGGAACTGGAGATCTCTCGATGCAGATCGCTGAAAAATGGCAGCTTCCTCCTTTCAAGCTTGGAATGCGCACCGATGAGGAAATGCTCGCCGAGCTTCGAAGCTCGAGACTCGCGGGGCTCATCGGGCCAATCCAGCGCAAGCTTTTCGGTGGCGCGCGAAAGCACGTCCACGAGCTCAGAGTAGGCCGCTGAAGGCCGCGCCTCCTGGCCGCCAGGCGGGAGCGCATCTGCTAAAGCAGGCCCGAAATCCTTGGAGTCGGAGGCTGCCGTGTGCAGAACATCATCTAGCCCGAAAGAAACGTAATCACGTGCCTTCGGGCTAGGAAACAGAAAATCATGCAAAAATTCGACCGGCGAATTCGCACGTGCGCGCTCAGGAGAGGGAGGGAGAGAAAAGGCGAAGCCTGTCTGCTCACTCTCCATCTCCTCGAGCTCGACATCCGAACCCCAGCTCGCTGCTCTACGAGGGGCAGATCTCACGAGGAGCCGCGGAGGTGCTCGATGTGCGCCGGGGAAAATGGAGGATTCCCGTTCACAATCCTCAAGCCGAGAGCGGAGGGTTATGAGACGGAAATCGTCGCAAATTTTGCATTTAGAGGTCCCATAAACCGCTTCACGTGCATGCGAAAACCCCAAGCACTTAATGCACTTACTGTGTGGGTCTTCGCGAGCGATGAAACGCGCGCTCGGCGGTTGACAGCGGCGAAACTCCATGGCACTTCACCGCGAGGAGAACAAAGTTCCACTGAGGCAGTCGCCGAAGTGCAAATGGATAATCGCAAGGGTAGTAGTTGGGTCAGAAATCGCAACAACGAAGGGCAATGTGACCGCTTTGTGAAGGCAGAGAAATCTGAGGAGTGGATGGCGCGTTCGCCAGTATGACATGACGACGTCATTGCGTCAGAGACGCCGTCGCGCCATCAGCCAATGAATTGGCGTGATTCTATATGGGTTCAGACTCGGTCACGCAGTGGGCGTTCCCGAAGCGTTCAACGCAGTGTTGAGTTACCCATGAAAGAGAACACCTTATTTGTGCTTTACCCACCTCCCACCACTGATTAAGAATCTCAAAATAACTATTTTTCATTTTCCATTCATTCCTAAACAATGTCAATCTTTCACAGAACAAAACATCTCGTAATAGCTTTACATTAACATCCCAATAATATGTGAATAAAATGTGTTCTATCTTTCCTGCTTATATTATTATTTATTAATTCCACAGTATACTGTCCTGCACATTTTATTTTATTGCACATTCTATTTTTCTTTATTTTTTTATTCTACCTATGTTTATGTATATTCCTCTTGTGTTGTGTTACATTTAATTGCACTGTCCATTGGACGGACCTGACCTGACTTACATTTCACTGCGGATTATATTCTGTATAATTGAGAATGTGACGAATAAAAAACCTTGAACCTTTGACCTTCCCCTTTATTCTCCATACATCCTCCAACCAATTTTTATTCATTATTTTAGATAATTCTAAATTTGATTGTATTCAGTCTCCCTCTAGAATAATACATACACCAGCATTACATGTTTTTTTTTTTTTATCATTCAAAACATTAAAAAACACTCTTTCTGATCAATTATTCGGGGCATATACATTAAAAAAGCAAAAACAATAAATACTAAAATACCCATCTAAACTCTACCTTCATTAATAAAATCTCCCCTTTCTATATTTCCTCCACAGTTAAAATATTAACATTTATGTTTTTTTTTACAACAAAATAGCAACCCCAGCACTATTATTAAAACCATGACTCAAAACAGGCTTTCCACTCCACCACATACTCCATTATATGTCATTATTATTATCATCAGTATGTGTCTCCTGTAAAAAGGCAATATTAAGAAATTTAAAAACTTCTGAAACCACTGCCAATTTCTTCATATCTCTACCCCCATCCATATTTAAGATTAAAGGGATAGAAACATATTTATTTATATGAAGTAAGGCTGCAACTACCAATTATTTTGATAATCGATTAGTTGGCCGGTTATTCTTCCGATTAAATCAAATCACTTTTTATTGTCACATCACAACAGCACAAGTGCCTTGGTGAGTGAAATTCTTGAAAGCGTGCTCCAGACAGTGCAAAAAAAACTAAAAACAATTTACATATAGACAGTACCTATACTTACAGACTGTACAGAAGACAATGTGCAAAAAAAACACATACATATACTCAGTACACACAGTGTACTATAAGACATACTTAGTTACCAATACACATTGTACACATTCTACATTATGTACACATCTATACATGGTAATATGTGAAGGTGCAACAGATTATACATTATAAAGTATATTTGTGCAACAATACAGATTAGTTGTGCAACAGATAGTTGTGCAAAGGTGCAACAGATTATACATATGCAATGTCGTGGATGTGCTTTGTATGGTATCCAGTGATAGCAGAGAGGTTGTGTTAGTGCAGTGTGTGCGTGTAGTCCAGTGAAACTGTGTTAATGTGCAGTGCATGGCATGTTGTGTGAGTGTGAGTGTGATGTAGGTTAAATTAGTTCTGACTGTTCATTAGCCTGATAGCCTGAGGGAAAAAGCTATCCCTCAGTCGGCTAGTGTGGGATCGGATGCTGCGGAGACGTCTCCCTGAGGGCAGCAGAGAGAGCAGTATGTGGGACGGGTGGCTGGAGTCCTTGATGATCCTCCTGGCTTTCCTTGTACACCGCCTGGTGTAGATGTCCTGGAGGGAGGGAAGCTCACCTCCAACAATGTGGCGGGCAGTTCGCACGATCCTTTGCAGAGCTTTGCGGTTGCCAGCGGTGCTGTTTCCAAACCAGGCGGGGATGCAGCCAGTTAGGATGGCAGCCACGGGAGCGCTCACTGTATGGGCGGTGTTGTCAGCCTCGAAACGAGCATAAAAAGTATTAAGCTCGTCTGGTAGAGAGGCGGCAATGCTCACAGTAGCTGGTTTATTCCCTTTAAAACCTGTGATGTTGTTGATGCCCTGACACATGCTTCTTGCGTTGTTGGTGTTGAAATGTTCTTTAACTTTGTTTTTATATTGTCGTTTGGCGGCTTTGATGGATCTCCTGAGATCGTAACTGGCTTGTTTCCGATCGTCAGAGTTTCCGGATTTAAAGGCAGATGTCCGCGCTGACAAGGCTGATCGAACATCGCTATTAATCCATGGTTTTTGGTTGGGGTAGATGCAGATTATTTTAGTCGGAACTACATCTTCTATACACTTCCTGATAAAACACATTACAGAATCTGAATAGGCCTTTATGTCGTCATCAGACGCTGCCCGGAATATGTCCCAATCCACGTGATCAAAATAGTCCTTTATGACGCTTTTCCACTGCAAGGTACGGTACGGTTCGGCACGGCTCGGTACGGTACGGCTCAGTTCGGGTCGGTTTGCGTTTCCACTGCAGTTTAGTACCGCTATAGAGTGGGCGGGATTATTCACGCGTCGTTATAATTGCGCTGCCTCTACTGCCGTGACATCATCGTAAACGCGCCACAAACAAACTCGCAACAAAGAAAGGAGACGGAATAGTGTTCTTCATTCTCGGCATGTGGATGTTTTTAACAGCAATGGAGAGGTCTATGAGAATGCTTGGGATTTACTCCCAGCAGCAGAAACTGTGGTGACAGTGACACGTGCTGTAGAGGAGGGCAGAGATGTTCGTGCAGGTGTCTTGCGTTACTTGATTAAGTTAGTTAACTACTCATGTAGCATGTTCTGTAAAGTGAGTTATCAATAAACTTTTGAATATTTCAAAATGTACAATGTATCCCTTGTTTTTTTTATTTATGTGATGGTTTTTATAATCGTGGCATTAATCATTTGTCTTTTTCAAGAGGATCATTACGTGCTCATACAATAATACATTTTTAATATAGTCTGGAGGTACACTTATTCGATCAGATTGTTTTTAATTGAAGCAAAACACACATACAAAGGTAAAAATATAAACAGAAAACATACTCTGAAAATATAGCAAGTTCAAAAGTAACGTTATATACATAAGGCTTTTTCCTTCGGCGTCGCGCCATCAAGCTCTTGCTAGGTCCGCTCCTCGGCTATCAACGAGAGGAACGTCTGTACTTCCTCAACAGACAACGACACTGCTATTTTGTTGTTGATGCAAAAATGTGCGTTTGTTTAAACAAAGTTGTGTCCGATCCTTCGCTGGCTGTACTGATTTAAATCTAGCGGGTAGAGCTGTAGAGGAGGGTCTCGCGTCGCAAGTTCAGTGACGCAGTAATGAAAATGTTCTCCGGCCAATCAGTGATCAGTAGAGTTTACATGTCACGTTTTGGTAACGGTACGGATCGCTTGGAACCTCGGCCGAGGTGGTAATAAAAAGTAACAGGTACCAGGTACAGTACCCAGTGGAAAACCCCCCAAAAGTTAAACGTACCGTGCCGTACCATGCAGTGGAAAGCGCCATTAGTATAGCGTCCGATTGGTCCGACCAGCATTGGATTGACCTGAGGGCGGGTGATTCATGTTTCAGTTTCTGCCTATAAGCAGGCAGGAGCAGAATGGAAGAGTGATCCGATTTGCCGAAAGGTGGGCGGGGGAGGGATTTGTATGTGTCCCGGAAGGGAGTGTAGCAGTGGTCCAGTACACGATCTCCACGCGTGTTGATGGTGATGTGTTGAAAGTATTTTGGAGCTATTGTTCTGAAATTGGCTCCTTAATCCATTAATCCATTAATCCATTAATCAATTAATCGGATTAAAAAAACATTTTATTGTTTTATTTTATTATTAACTGTATTTATTGACAAAAAACACACTTCTCCACATTCTGTCCAATGTCTTTCAAACAAACGTGCCAACTGAAGGATACACATACAGTACTTAACAATTTATTAGACCACCTATCATAATAAAGAGAAAACACAAATATTTTAGGAATCTGTCAAAAAATTGTTTAAATCTAAAAATGTTATTGTCATTTATTGAGCAAATAACAAACTGAAACAACCAAATAGTATTCATTCCCACTATAACAAAAATGGCCTCATATGTGTCACGGTGTATGGGGGTGCCAGGAACGAGGAGATGAGGAACTTCCTTTAAACACTTTAATAGCAACACAGAACAGAGATCGCTGGAGACAGGTACACACACTCAGGGAATGACGTTAAGACTCGACACAGAGGCAGGGAAACACAGGGCTCTTAAAGGGGAAACTAAACTAGGTAATTGATAACACAGGGCTGGGGACTAATTAACTAAAGACACAGGGCTGGGAACTGATGAACACAAATGAGGACAGGAACAGGAACTAACCATATATGGGCACGAGAGAAGGGGAAACACAAGACACGGAGAGACACAGTCTGACAATATGCCTTGCAACAGCTTGCATTATTGCTGCCATTATGTACTTTTTGACTGTAATTGGGTCTCGGAAAAAAAAACATCATGAATTACTCTGTCTTTCTTTCATAGATAGCAATAATTATATAATGGCATTATTACTAATATTGTTACTAAAGAGCTTCCGCAGTATATTGGAGGACTAACCAATACAGAAAGCTCAAAAAATGACTTCGTAATCACCAATGCTGTTAGTTTAGAGCAGCAGTGGCACAAACTTAACATATTTTTTTGAAAACCTTACATAAATGTGTTTTAATAAATTTGTTAAGCACTGTAATAGTGAATATAGTTTAAATCTCTATTAAAAATTTAAATAATGATAAAGATAAAAAAGACGAATAAAAACACAAACTCAATGTTAACCAACAGGTAAGAGTAATTTTCTGCAGGAATACGCATTGACTTTGATCACAGTCATGTGTCATTTATTTATCCTGTAATAAGGCAGCTATGAAGCGTCTGATATTTATATTCAGAATTACACGCTGTTATCCCTTAACAGTTCCTACTCTCATAAAATACTCGCACAGCATGTTGACTTTTCAGCCTTAATTTAACTTTCAACAACAGATATTTCAGCACAATGGATATTTTTGCGCTGAATAGCCTTTTAATTGTCTCCCTCTGTGTTCCGTCCGTCTGTCTGACACGCGGGCACGCGCCCGCCCAGCGCTCATTCTGTATTTTAAACTTAACATAGGCTGTCAGGACGGATTTTTATGCAAAAATGGAAATGCTTGCGTGAATCTGGGACATTTATAGATAAGGATATGACTGTAAACTGAACGTTTTTGCACTGAGGACACACACGCATCTGTCAAAGAGTCTGGCAGTGCAAGCCTTTACACTAATGCATTAAAATAAATAATTTTCATGTTTTGGGCAGCTTGGATCACATAATTCTCCCGCAGCATCTCATTCTGTTTCCTCCACAGAAATGCGATATTCAGTGCTGTAATTTGATGCAACCGGCTGAAGTTGGACGTGCACTGTGGGCAGACCCGGCTAATCGATAATGAAAATCGTTGTCGATGATTTTCATTATCGATAATAATAAATTTTATCGATTAGTTGTTGCAGCCCTAATATGAAGTAAGATATTTACCCTGACATAGGGTGAATCCCAATTATCTGTCTTACCCATTCCCCTTACCCCTTACCCTTAGTTTTGTGCGTTCACGTGAGAGTAAGGGCTATTCCAATTCTCGTTTTAATCGAGAGTTAGGGCTAAGGGGAAGTGGTAGATACCGCTTAAAACCAAGCATTTTCACAAGCTTACTTGAAATCAAGGGGTACCCAGAACACACAGCAACAATGGCGGCCAGATCATCCAGAGAGTCCCATAAATGTAAGTATTTTCGGCTTAAATAATTGATAAAAAAATTACGACTGTCTTGTTTTGTGCTCTACACAAATTCTCATAATGTTTAGTTTAGTGTCAATTTATTCTTGATATTTTGCATGTCATGTCATTTAATTTTATTTTGTGTTATGGTAACAGAAGTCTTTTATTTTGACGGTCATTGGCGTGAACGAATATAATGCTAAATTAATCTACTCCACCAAGCTACTGTTATAAGCATGAGCCTCGTGAGACTGGTCGTGGCGGCGGTGTCACAACAATATATAGTGATATTCTCAAAGTTACTCAGAAAACAGGATACAGGTTTAACTCATTCAAAATACTTATGCTTAATGTTACACTGTCAGATATGCAAAATAAATCTGTCCTATCTCTTGCTCTTGCTACTGTGTACAGACCGCCAGGGCCATATACAGATTTTATAAAAGAATTTGCAGATTTCCTCTCAGACCTATTGGTTAATGTTCATAAAGCACTAATTGTTGGAGATTTTAACATTAACATTGATAATTCAAATGATGCATTAGGACTTGCATTTACTGACCTAATAAACTCTTTTGGTGTCAAGCATAATGTAACCGGGCCCACGCATCGTTTTAATCATACACTAGATTTAATTATATCGCATGGAATTGATCTTACTGATATAGATTTCGTACCTCAAAGTGATGATGTTACTGACCATTTCCTTGTATCGTATTCCTTGTATCATGCTGCATATTACTGATATTAACTATAAGGCTCCGTATTATCCAGGATAATTGTTTATCCATGTCGTTAAAACAACATATTTTCTCATTATAACGACATATTTTTCTCATAATAATGACATCTTTTCTCGTTATAAGGACATATTTTTCTCGTAATAACGACATTTGTCATAAAAACGATACGTTTTCTGTTATAATAGATATATGGTAGGGCTGAGGTGAGCGATTGTCTGCGCTGCTCAGTCTGACATAAACGAGGATCTGCACGCTGCTGAATTGAAATACACTGTTTTAAATGTATTTAATGTAATGGTTTTAATTGTAGCAGCATGTTTATTAGGATTAATCTCCAATACAACATTATCCAATAACAGCACTCAGACCCATGACTTGTTTAGGCTATATATGATCAGATCAAAACAGTTATTTTTGAATAATTGACTCTGGGCTTAGAATATTTATTTATTTGAATGACTGAAGTTTGATTTAACAACCAATCGAAATATGAACAATAACGGTAAAGGCATCCTCATGTCGTGGCCTCGCTATGTTGAGGGAACAACATCCATTTCTCATTTAATGAATAAACCTACTTGACCTTAGCAACCCGGGATTATCAAAGATGGATTCATTATTTTATTTTGAATTATTATAGAAATGATTACATAATTATTATATTGACCATAGGCTACCGGACTGTAGGCAATGGTGCGATGTACACAGCAATTTAAGTTTATCACGAATAGGCTAATGTTACATAAAGTACATAAAATAAAACAGTGCACACTATTTAAGCTAAATAAAATAAAAGACATCGTGTGTGTCAATTAACTGGTGTCATGAATCTGGTTGCCACTCACTACATCTCTTGCACCACACTACAGCTGCACATCACCTATGGACTGCATCTCCCATCATTCACTGCACTCACACATTCCCATCCACCATTACAATAATCACACAGCTGTCACCAATCACTCATTAACCCTGATTGTCTCACCACACCTGCACCTCATTCACACACACACATATAAGCAGCACACTTCCATGCAAACACTGCGAAGTCTTGTTCTTGCCCCGGCTGACATTTCTGAGCGTTATTCATCCTGCTATTTGTTATCTCTGTGTTTGACCCCGGACTGCCCGACCTTGGAACTCTGATCCTGTATCTGTGACCCCGACTTCTGCCTGGTATTGTTTACGTCTCTGCCCTGCCTCTGATATTCCTGTTTTTGCCCGCTGACCTTTGCCTGTATGATTCCGTCTATTAAACATCTTACTGCACTTGGATCCACACGCCTTTGACCAGTCATTACAGAAGACTTTGCCGAAGATGAATCCAGCAGTAAGGATGATGTTACTTCGCCAGGGTACAAGGTCCATTGAGGAATATGTTGCAGACTTTCTGGAACTGGCACACCTGACTCAGCTCGATGAAATATGCCTGATGATATTTTTTCGAGGGGGTTTATCTGAACCACTCAGTTCGATCATGCCGCTGCATGAGGCCACCTGGACGCTGGAAGAGTATAGTGACCTAGCCTTAAAACTGAGTGGCTCTCCTTTCACCGTGGGAGTTGCGGAGGAGGAGAACCATTCAGAGCCCGCTCCGTCCCAGGAGCTCGCAGAGTCCGCTCCAGAGCCCGCTCCGTCCCAGGAGCTCGCAGAGTCCGCTCCAGAGCCCGCTCCGTCCCAGGAGCTCGCAGAGTCCGCTCCAGAGCCCGCTCCGTCCCAGGAGCTCGCAGAGTCCGCTCCAGAGCCCGCTCCGTCCCAGGAGCTCGCCGAGTCCGCTCCAGAGCCCGCTCCGTCCCAGGAGCTCGCCCGCTCCGTCCCAGGAGCTTGCCCGCTCCGTCCCAGGAGCTCGCCGAGTCCGCTCCCCAGCCGGTGCCGCCCAGCTCTCCTTCGTCTCTGCTGGTCCCGCCCAGCTCTCCTTCGTCTCCGCTGGTCCCGCCCAGCTCTCCTTCGTCTCCGCTGGTCCCGCCTGCCTCTGATATTCCTGATTTTGCCTGCTGACCTTTGCCTGTTTGATTCTGTCTATTAAACATCTTACTGCACTTGGATCCACACGCCTTTGACCAGTCATTACAACTGGTCATCTGTAGCCTATTCATCATCATTATTATTAGCCTATTATTATATTTTATATTAGTTTTTTCCCTTAATTTCGATCTCTTTACATAACGTTCTGACTAGTTTTGTAAGCCTACTGTAAATGCTCCACATGCTAAAGCTTTGATGCTATATAATTATATAATAATATAATCATAAAGCATATTAAGCAAAAAGGTATGATTAAAAATTAAATCTGTCAATTAGACAAGGGTTGACTGAAAAAAAAACCAGGTATAACACTAGACATTCCGTCCCCACCACTTTTGAAATGATGGCTACGCCCCTGGTATTATTATCCAGGCAGAACTATTGTTCCAGCCACTAAAGATAGATTCACCAATGACCTGCCTGATTTATCTCAACTGTAGTTGTACCCATAACTACAGATGAACTAGACAAAATTACTGGCAACATGGGAACTATATTCTCTAATACGTTAGAAACTGTTGCCCTCATCAAATTAAAAAAGATTAGAGAATAACGTGCTGCGAAAAACGTGCTGTGCCATGGTAAAGCAGTTATACTCATTCTCTCAAGAAAGATACTCGTAATCTTGAGCGCAAATGGAAAAAAAACTAACTTGGAAGTCTTTATAATTGCGTGGAAAAACAGTATGTCCAGCTATAGGCAGGCTCTAAAAGCTGCCATGACCGAGCATATCCGCTAACTCATAGATAATAACCAAAACAATCCAAGGTTTTTATTTAGCACAGTGGCTAGATTAATAAATAAACAGATGTCACCCGATCTAAACATTCCCTCACAGTTTAACAGTAATGACTTTATGAATTTCTTCTCTGATAAAATAGATAACATCAGAAATACAATAACAAACGTAGATTCTACAGCGTCTAGTACTTCGGCTTCATTCATTGTACCCAAAGAAAAACTGCATTGCTTTACAAGTATAGGACAGGATAAGCTAAATAAACTTATCACTGCATCTAAACCAACAACATGTTTATTAGATCCTGTACCCACTAAATTTTTGAAAGAGTTGTTACCTGTAGCAGAAGAGCCGCTTCTCAATATTATTAACTCCTCGTTATCTTTAGATCACGTCCCTAAAGCATTCAAGCTGGCGGTTATTAAGCCTCTTATAATTAAGAAACCAAAACTAGATCCTTGTGAACTGGCGAATTTCAGGCCCATTTCAAATCTTCCGTTTATGTCAAAAATTGTAAAAAGTATTGTGCTCCTTCTTGCTAAAAAATTATATCTATGAAGAATTTCAGTCAGGTTTAATGCTCCGTCATAGCACAGAAACTACACTTGTTAAAATTATAAATAACTTGCTTCTTGCGTTAGACCAAGGCTGCATCTCATTGCTAGTTTTACTTGATCTTAGTGCTGCGACACTATAGAATAGCACATTCTTAATAAATGGCAGCACATTCAGTGTTGCCAACTTCTTTCGATGGAAAGTAGCTAAAGCCAGTTTGAAAAGTCGCTAAATGTCGATAGATGACATCATACGCATAATTAGCATATCAATGATTCCATCGTGTCGTCTTGCCGTTTACATGTGTTTGTCTCTCTGTGCTCATACTGTATTTTAATGCAGCCAAATTCTCAATAAAACTGTTTTTCTTTATATATTTTACTGTTACTGTTGTCAGTCAACGGGATAAATATGAAATAGTGACTGAAACACAGCCCTTTAACCAGCTCTCCCTTCCAAGAAGTTAGTCTGCACAAAAATCCTAATTTATAATTTTATTGAGCTGTTTTCTGATGAAATCAAATAATACACACAAGATAAGACAAGACAAAGATAATTCCTGTACTGTGACTTCGGCTATATTTGCATGCAAAATTATAGAAGCAACATAATATCTGCTTTAACTGAACGGGCTGATGCAGGGAAAGAGCTGCGTGCGCGCTGATCTCATGCCGTTGCGGCAGTACCAACAATTACAGAGACTGGCTAAAGTTTGTCCAAGAAGTCGCTATATTTGTCACTAGTCGCTTTTTGGGAAAAAAGTCACTAGGGGTGTCTGAAAATTCGCTAAATATAGCGACAAAGTCGCTAAGTTGACAACACTGAGCACATTTGATATCGTTACTCTATTAGTTGGTGTAACCAGCACTGAAAAAGTAATATAAGCACCACTTATATCAAGACTTATCAAACAATTAACCAAGTTTTGTTCTTTTACGAAAATAAACACTGCCTTATTTATGTGGCCTTATTTATGCTTTCTAGATGGGAATCAGCTGTAATTTACATTTAGTCATTTAGCAGACGCTTTTATCCAAAGCGACTTACAAATGAGAACAATAGAAGCAATCAAAACCAACAAAAGAGCAACAATATGCAAGCATTATGACAAGTCTCAGTTAGCCTAACGCAGTACACATTTTTTAATGAACAAAAACAAATAGAATAGGAAAAAAAAAGTTAATGAAAAAGTCAGTGAAGTGATTTTGTTCCTCTTTAGGATGGCAAAATAAAGCATTGTTCACTTGCAGAATGCAAGCTTCTAAAGGGTACATAAGTCTGAAGTAATGATTTTAGGTAAAGGGGTGCAGAGCCAGTGGTAGTTTTGTAGGCAAACATTAATGCCTTGAATTTTATGTGAGCAGTTATTGGTAGCCAGTGCAAATTTATAAACAGAGGTATGATGAGCAAATTAAAGATTAATCTTGCAGTGGTATCTTGGATTAATTGTAGAGGTTTGATGGAACTGACTGGAAGACATGCCAAGAGAGCATTGCAATAGTCCAGTCTGGACAGAACAAGAGCTTAATTTATTATTATTATTATTACTTGTAATTTATCTATTTGCATAACTTCAATCAGCTGTTTCTCATTAGCAATGGAATAAAATACAGGGGACATTTTTGTGTTTCAATTCACAATATATACAGCTGTTCACTTTAACTTTAGCCTAGAAGTCAGTTTTAAAACATTAATTTTAGAAATCGCGTTTGGTCTTGTACTGTATCGTATCTTGCCAGTGTCTGCAGTTGCTTGGCCATTTGTTGTGATTAACAGGAAAGTGTGTCCAGCTGAATTCAATAAGTTATTTGTTAGAGGGGTATAAAAAAGTATAGAATACAGCGGAAGCTGTCGTGTGAAGCCCTCCTCGTGTGAAGACCAAATAGTGTAAAGACCATCGACTTATCCTCTTTCCTACTACTTGTTTCACTTCTGTTTTCGTTTTTATAACCAATTCTTACTATGTGTTTGCAGATCAATACTATCACTACCACTTGCAAACCCCACATTACACACTATAGACAGCGCAGTCCTAACAACCTGCATACTTTTCCTATGTCTACTAATGCATTACTATCTTTTTCTATTGGTCTCTGGAATTATCAGTTTGCTGTCAACAAAGCTGATTTCATTACTTCCATTACTAGTCATTCAAGGCTAAATCTCATGGCCCTGACAGAGACCTGGATCAAACCAGAGGATAATGCTACACCTGCAGCACTCTCCAATAATTTCTCCTTTTCTCACACCCCCCTTGTTTTGATACTTTCTGCCCCTTAACTTCCAGGCCAGCACGTACCACTCCTTCTGCCCCTTGGCTATCTATCGTTCTAAACTCAGGGCTGCAGAAATGGTATGGCACAAATCACAAAATCCTACTGATCTTAATTTTTATCGATCACTTCTCTGCTAATGTCTCCACTGCTAAAAGGACATACTATCATGACAAAATTAACAATTCGCCTAATTATCGCATGGTCTTTAAAACATTTTCCTCCCTCCTTTGTCCTCCTCCTCCCCCGCCTTCATCAACTCTAACAGCTGACGACTTTGGCACATTCTTCATTTATAAAATTACAAACCTCACTGCACAATTTTCCACACCACAATCTGTCAAACACATCTTACCAGCAAACATAAACTCGTTCACATACTTCTCTCCACTCTCTGAGGCAGAAATCTCTAAACTCATCCTTTCCAGTCATCCTACTACTTGTCCGCTTGATCCTATTCCATCTCATCTCCTTCAAGCTATTTCTCCTGCAGTTGTTCCTGCACTCACTCACATCGTTAACACATCCCTTCACACTGGAATTTTTCCCTCAGCATTTAAACTGGCTCGTATAACCCTACTTCTTAAGAAACCCACTCTTAACCCAACTCTTTTAGGGAACTATAGACCGGTTTCCCTTCTACCTTTCATTGCAAAAACACTTGAACGAGTTGTGTTCAACCAAGTCACTGCCTTTCTCACACAGAACAACCTCCTGGACAGTAACCAATCTGGCTACAGAAGTGGATATTCCACCGAAACTTCCTTGATCTCAGTTGTTGAAGATCTAAGACTTGCAAGAATGGCTTCCAAGTCTTCATTACTTATATTGCTGGATCTGTCTGCTGCTTTTGATACGGTCAACCACCAGATCCTCCTGTCAACCCTATTGAGAAAGGGCATCTCAGGAACCGCACTCCAGTGGTTTGACTCTTACCTCTCAGATAGGTCCTTCAAAGTATATTGGAGAGGTGAGGTATCCAAGTCGCAACATCTAGCTAAAGGGGTGCCACAGGGCTCAGTTCTTGGACCACTTCTCTTTTCTGTCTACATGGCTTCACTAGGTTCTGTCATTCATAAACATGGCTTTTCATATCACTGCTATGCTGATGATACTCAACTGTACCTCTCATTCCATCCTGATGATCTGATGATAGCTGCTCACATTAAATTCAAGGCATTAATGTTTGCCTACAGAACCACCTCTGGCTCTGCACCTCTTTACCTAAATTCATAAATACTTCACCTAAATACTTCAGATTTATATGCCCTCTAGAAGCTTGCGTTCTGCAAGTGAACGACGCATTACTGTACCATCCCAAAGAGGCACAAAATCCCTTTCACAGACTTTTTCATTTACTGTTCCCATCTGGTGGAATGACCTGCCCAACTCAATCCGAGCAGCTGAATCCTTACCCATCTTCAAGAAACGGCTAAAAACACATCTCTTCCATCTTTATTTGACCCTCTAACTCTAGCACTCTCTATTCTAAATTTATTTGATCTAATCTGTCTTTTATTTAAGAAAAACAAACATTTGACCCTCTATCAATTGCATATTTAATCTCTAACTGCTAGCTTTTCTTGTAAAACTAACATTAAGTTTTCTATATTTTACACACTGCCATAGAAATCTTTCCTCCAGCCCAGAGCGAGTCAGGCTTTTACAGCACCTACTTCCTCGTCCCCAAAAAAGACAGCGGCCTGTGACCTATTCTAGATTTCAGACTCCTGAATTATGCCCTGATGAAAAGGTCATTCAGGATGATCACTTTGAAACAGATCCTCTCTCAAATATGCCCAGGGGACTGGTTCATGTCGCTGAATCTGAAAGACGCGTACATTCACATCTAGGTAGCCCCCCATCACAGATGATTTTTGAGATTCGCATTTGAAGGGGTGGCTTATCAATACAAGGTCCTGCCGTTTGGGCTGTCCATGGCTCCCCGCACTTTTACACGATGCATGGATGCAGCTCTCTCCCCTCTGCGACAGATGGAAATACGCATACTCAACTACCTCGACGACTGGCTCATCCTGGCCCAGTCGCAGGCGGTTTTAACATCACACAAGACCATCCTCAGCCACTTAGGATGCTTGGGGATCAGGGTCAACTTTTTCATTCCTGTCAACGAGTTTCATTCCTGGGCACAGTTATCGACTCAGAGCAGATGACAGCAACAGTTTCAGCGGAGCGAGCCACGACAATTCAGTGCCACACAGCCTCCTTCGCGGAAGGTACCGCCCATCCGCTCAAATAGCGGCTTTCCATGCCCCTATTGCTGGTAGATCTTTGGGAAGAGATAGTGCGGTAATTCAATTTTTACGAGGCGCCAGGAGAATTAATCCCCCGCGTCCTCATACAGTTCCACCTTGGTACTTACCAACTGTACTAAGGGCCCTAAAAGGGCACCCGTTTTAACCATTGCAATCCTTGAGCCTCAGAGTACTCTCGTTGAAAGCCCCTCTTGGAACAGTTCACTGTCCGGTCAAAGGATGTGTGAGGTATTCAACCTTATTTATGACAAACATCTGCTAAATTAAAAAAATTTGGTAAAGTTTTTGAAAATAAAATAAATTTACTAAGGGTGTCATGTTTACCATACTGGTGAATGTGACTTCAAACTGAAATTCAGGATGAGATGAGATAGATAAAGAAGGTGATAACACCAGACTTAAATAAATAGAGACCCTCCCCAAAAGCTTTTTATTTTAATAAAAGGATCTGGTAGAAAAATGTTGTTTAATTTTAATTTAATTCGTAACTAGTTTTGTTATTTCTTTTTTTCACTCATATATATTTAGACCCTCACCACATACATATACTGTAAATGTAAACAGGCACACACACACACACATGTTGGTTTTTATGGTTTACGGGGCCCTTCCATAGGTGTAATGGTTTTTATACTGTACAAACTGTATGTGCTATTGCCCTACACCTACCCTACACCTAAACTTAGCCCTCACAGGAGACTGTGCATTTCAGCTTTCCCCTAAAAAAACTTACTCTGTATGATTTATAAGCATTTTGAATTATGGGGTCACTGAAAATGTCCTCATAAATCACCTTCTCCTTGTAATACCTATGTCATACCTATGTCATTATACAAATGTGTGTCCTCATAAACCACATAAACATGCACACACACACACACACACACACACACACACACACACACACACACACACACACACACACACAAATAAATAAACACTCAACACAAACATGGACATAAACAACCCTACAGTTGAACATTTAGAATTGTATGATGTCTCATACAAACCTTTTACAAATAAAAAACTTAGAATCACACTGGTATCTCTAAAACAAAGATTAAAAGCATTCAATCGATCCTCTAATGAATACAAGGTGGTTACAGAGGTTTTCTTATTGAATTAGAGCTAAATAAGACTGAAAATGAATTGTCATGGGTTGTTTGCAACAAAATTGATTCCTAAACAATGTGGTACAAATGTGTCACATAATCTTTACAACAAACAGATTAGACGTGGTGTTTAAAAGTCTGTTTATTTTTTCACAGTATGTAGTTTAATTCTATTAAAATAAAAACAACTGATCTATATAGGTTTATTTTACTAAGAATTTATCAAATAATTGACAGAGGAAATTATTCCAATAATCGACAAGTGCAACTTATCAACCACCGCCTGATGTGTCTGACGGTTTGTGACAAATATCTTACTGATAAAGATGTGTTAAGATGTTAAATATGTGTAAAACATGTGCAAAGTTCAATATTATTGTTACAATAGTACAATAAAACCCAGACATAAAATCAAAATCAAAATCAACACACACACACACACACACACACACACACACACACACACACACACACACACACACACACACACACACAAACAACCTCTATACAGTTAAACATTAAACTTGTATGATGTCTCATACAAACCTTTTACAAATAAAAAAATTCTTAGAATCACACTCGGTATCTCTACAAGATGACGAAAACCAGTATGATTAAACAATGATATAACTAATGTTTTAACAAATAACCTTCTAACAAAATTTCAAACCTGAAACCATGAACCTCTAAAGCGAGGATTAGGAGCAGTCAAATGAGCCTCTGATGAATACAACACACGCACACGCACACACACACACACACACAGTATGATTAACCGTAAGGGGTTAAATGCAGCATGTTTTCTTGTATTAAAATAAAAACAATTTGTCTATATATATTTATTAGACTAAGGTTTGATAAAATAACTGATATAAGAAACATGCAAATATCAAACTGATGTGTCTGATGGTTTGTGATGATGTACATATCTCACTGATACAGATATGTTAAGATGTTAAGTATCTGTAAAAATAGTCTAAATAGTAATCTTTTTATCTTTCACATATGATTTGAGTCCACACTCAACGATTTTGTGTAACAGAGTCCTGAGACAAATGAAAATATATTGTGTGAAAGACTAATGACAGGAAGAATGACAGACTAAAAGCTTCAGACTGATTAAAACAATTGAGTGTATGCATTTTTCTCTTGAATATGTATACAGTAACCAGTGAGTACATGAACCGGTACAATACATAACCTCATAATTCAGTGATTCTATCAAATTAATCAATAATTTGAAATAATTGTATTTTAATATCATATCTGACTTTCTCTTTAAAACACAATAAAACTTTCTTAAGACTTTTTAAATCTGTTGAACATAGTGAATATTGAATATAGGGTTATGTTTTTAGTTCAGAATGTTTGTAAGTTAATCACATCTTTAACCTAAAACATTTTTAATCCAAACTATCTCATGCATGCACACAGCTTTCTCAGACACCACCCACAAACCGCCAACAACAATGTGGTACAAATGTGTCACAAAATCTTTACAACAAACAGATTAGACGTGGTGTTTAAAAGTCTGTTTATTTTTTCACAGTATGTAGTTTCATTCTATTAAAATAAAAACAACTGATCTATATAGGTTTATTTTACTAAGAATTTATCAAATAATTGACAGAGGAAATGCCCTCTATAAGTGCAACTTATCAACCACCGCCTGATGTGTCTGACGGTTTGTGACAAATATCTTACCGATAAAGATGTGTTAAGATGTTAAATGTGTAAAACATGTGCAAAGTTCAATATTATTGTTACAATAGTGCAATAAAACCCAGACATAAAATCAAAATCAAACACACACACACACACACAAACAACCTCTATACAGTTAAACATTAAACTTTTATGATGTCTCATACAAACCTTTTACAAATAAAAAACGTCTTAGAATCACACTCGGTATCTCTACAAGATGACGAAAACCAGTATGATTAAACAATGATATAACTAATGTTTTAACTAGTGGTGGGCCGTTATCGGCGTTAACGTGCTGCATTAACGTGGGACTCTTATCGGCGATAAAAAAAATATCGCCGTTAATCTATTCTCAAAGTTGGGTTGGGAGCTGGGTCTATACTACGCAAGCTATGATGACTTTCACCCTGATATTTTAGCGCGGATGTATACCTAGCCGAATTGCACTGTAGGGGGCGAGAACGAGTCTTCGAACTAGAGGCTCGCAGTCCGTGATGGACAGATTGTTAACGGCTGGTCTATGTGGTAATACAATCGGGCAGGACATCCAAACACTCACCTATCATTCATCAACCTCAAATATGGCCTTTCCTCTGAAAGATGTATGTAGTAGCAACTTTACATGGCCGCTCAATATGATGTTAACCTAGAGAAATGTGCGCTATTGAAGTGTTTGTGTGGAAGCGCGTTTGCTGCAGGACAGGCTCCGGTGCGCTCACTTGCTCTTACATCTCCGTCATTTTTGGTCATACAGATAAAAGTAGCCTAATACATCTTTCGAATCTGTAAAGACTCTACGTTTATTTGTGTGCACTCAGAATAACAACGAAACGTTGCGCTTTTAAGCAAACAGGATGCGCTCTAGGTCTCATGTGAACTTGAGAATTCACTCCCGTGTCACCCTCTGCTTCGAACCTGTGTGTATGCCTAACGTTACTGTGAAATTACCACATCAGACGTGACGTGCTAACATGGATGCAGCTATGAAGCCGCCGGGTTTGCTTCAGGGAAAATTTATTTTTAAGAAGCTTCCCAATGGAAACTGTAAACAGTTCATCACGACCTCTTATGTAGGCCTACAGTTCAAAATTCATGTTTAACTGAATAAACAGTTAGTAAACACAAGTACATCTTATTGAACATAGTTTATTTTCATCACCAATTATCATAGTAGTACAGCTTTCTCAATCAGTTTGTGATGCATTTTGGAAACAGGAGATGCGCCCCTGGTCTAATGCGCCACCTGGCTTGAGAAACCCGTTCTCAAAGACTTACTTTTAGTCATTATTTGGGTAGCACACATATTCTGAATGCCTTCGGCAGAATTCAAATGAGCCATTTTAATCTAGATTAATTCCAAAATTAATCTAGATTAATCTAGATTAAAAAAATTAATCTATGCCCACCCCTAGTTTTAACCCTTTAAGAATCCAGCGTACCGCCGGCGGACGACGCCTAGTAGTGACGGGGTAAAGTCGTCAAAAAAAACAAAATCCATGTCATATATCCACGGAAAGATGAGATTCTTGTGATTTCAACTATGTAAACCATTTTAAGATTCTATAAACACAGCATGTACAATCTGTGTCTTTATCAGACCATTTTTGTTGACTTAATGAAGACATGCATGATAGTACAGACATACATAGGAATAACACAGTAGGGATGCAATATAACACCAATATAAGAAAAAAATAAATAAATAATAATAATGTACTGTGTGCAGAAATATAAATATAGGAACAAAATGTATTTAGATTATAAATTATAAATATATATGTAATTTTAAAAGTGTACACATTTTGGATTCTATAAATAAATGTCACTATAATGTGTTTATGCTTCAGTTACTATGTGTCAGCAATTATTGACAGTGAATCTGGATGAGAAACTGAATAGCTCTAAGTGTAACCTTTCATTAGAGCCCAAAATGATGACTGTACATTAAAGCATTCAAGAATTACAGCATTGTATGTGTCGTTGGTTACAAAGGGTCGTTTGGAGTCTCCCAAGTGTAAATTTTTTGGAAGCGTCTAGACATAAAATTTGATAAACATGTGTAAAACACTAATTCTCTAATATAATGTTTATCAAATGCAAAATTTGGCTTGGTAAGGCTTCATTCTGTGATCCCAATGTATTTTCCAGTTCATACCTCCCAGCTATAGTCATCTGCAGGCTTCTATTTACACAAAAATGCAGGCGGAATTATTTTTTTTTTTTTTTGGGTATTCAAAGTGCTATTACTCAATATCAGTAAGACTTACAGTGATTCTGACTGTTGAGAAACAAACCTCAGAGTGTCACCTTTCAAGGGAGACCAACACCATGCATATCATCCAAATGGCTCAAGAACAGCATGCAATTTACTTTGGGTATGCCTTTTTTTGGCGTTTTACGCAAATTTTACAGGAATCGTAAAGGGTTAACAAATAACCTTCTAACAAAATTTCAAACCTGAAACCATGAACCTCTAAAGCGAGGATTAGGAGCAGTCAAATGAGCCTCTGATGAATACAATACAACACACACACACACACACACACACACACACACACAACTTGTATTATTAACCGTAAGGGGTTAAATGCAGCATGTTTTATTGTATTAAAATAAAAACAATTGGTCTATATATATTTATTCGACTAAGGTTTGATAAAATAACTGATATAAGAAACATGCAAATATCAAACTGATGTGTCTGATGGTTTGTGATGATGTACATATCTCACTGATACAGATATGTTAAGATGTTAAGTATCTGTAAAAATAGTCTAAATAGTAATCTTTTTATCTTTCACATATGATTCGTGTCCACACTCAACGATTTTGTGTAACAGAGTCCTGAGACAAATGAAAATATAATGTGTGAAAGACTAATGACAGGAAGAATGACAGACTAAAAGCTTCAGACTGATTAAAACAATTGAGTGTATGCATTTTTCTCTTGAATATGTATACAGTAACCAGTGAGTACATGAACCGGTACAATACATAACCTCATAATTCAGTGATTCTATCAAATTAATCAATAATTTGAAATAATTGTATTTTAATATCATATCTGACATTCTCTTTAAAACACAATAAAACTTTCTTAAGACTTTTTAAATCTGTTGAATATAGTGAATATTGAATATAGGGTTATGTTTTTAGTTCAGGATGTTTGTAAGTTAATCACATCTTTAACCTAAAACATTTTTAATCCAAACTATCTCATGCATGCACACAGCTTTCTCAGACACCACCCACAAACCGCCAACAACAATGTGGTACAAATGTGTCACATAATCTTTACAACAAACAGATTAGACGTGGTGTTTAAAAGTCTGTTTATTTTTTCACAGTATGTAGTTTAATTCTATTAAAATAAAAACAACTGATCTATATAGGTTTATTTTACTAAGAATTTATCAAATAATTGACAGAGGAAATTATTCAAATAATCGACAAGTGCAACTTATCAACCACCGGCTGATGTGTCTGACGGTTTGTGACAAATATCTTACGATAAAGATGTGTTAAGATGTTAAATATGTGTAAAACATGTGCAAAGTTCAATATTATTGTTACAATAGTACAATAAAACCCAGATATAAAATCAAACACACACACACACAAACAACCTCTATACAGTTAAACATTAAACTTTTATGATGTCTCATACAAACCTTTTACAAATAAAAAAACTTCTTAGAATCACACTCGGTATCTCTACAAGATGACGAAAACCAGTACGATTAAACAATGATATAACTAATGTTTTAACCCTTTAAGAATCCAGCGTACCGTCGGCGGACGACGCCTAGTAGTGACAGGGTAAAGTCGTCAAAAAAACAAAATCCATGTCATATATCCACGGAAAGATGAGATTCTTGTGATTTCAACTATGTAAACCATTTTAAGATTCTATAAACACAGCATGTACAATCTGTGTCTTTATCAGACCACTTTTTGTTGACATAATGAAGACATGCATGATAGTACAGACATACATAGGAATAACACTGTAGGGATGCAATATAACACCAATATAAGAAAAAAACCCACAAATTAAATAATGTACTGTGTGCAGAAATATAAATATAGGAAAAAAATATATTTAGATTATAAATATATATGTAATTTTAAAAGTGTACACATTTTGGATTCTATAAATAAATGTCACTATAATGTGTTTATGCTTCAGTTACTATGTGTCAGCAATTATTGACAGTGAATCTGGATGAGAAACTGAATAGCTCTAAGTGTAACCTTTCATTACAGCCCAAAATGATGACTGTACATTAAAGCATTCAAGAATTACAGCATTGTATGTGTCGTTGGTTACAAAGGGTCGTTTGGAGTCTCCCAAGTGTAATTTTTTTGGAAGCGTCTAGACATAAAATTAGATAAACATGTGTAAAACACAAATTTTCTAATATAATGTTTATCAAATGCAAAATTTGGCTTGGTAAGACTTCATTCTGTGAGCCCAATGTATTTTCCAGTTCATACCTCCCAGCTATAGTCATCTGCAGGCTTCTATTTACACAAAAAAATGCAGGCGGAATATTTTTTTTTTTTTTTTTGTGTGTATTCAAAGTGCTATTACTCAATATCAGTAAGACTTGCAGTGATTCTGACTGTTGAGAAACAAACCTCAGAGTGTCACCTTTCAAAGGAGACCAACACCATGCATATCATCCAAATGGCTCAAGAACAGCATGCAATTTACTTTGGGTATGCCTTTTTTAGGCGTTTTAGGCCAATTTTACAGGAATCGTAAAGGGTTAACTTTACGGAAAGCAACGCTGGAAACATCTCGGGCTGACGCTCTTAAGTCAGGGGTAAGTATGCAGCACGCTGCTAACACTCCCACCACCTCTACTCCGTGTGTTTCTCTGCACAGGCCCCGTGCACCCGGGACGCGATCGTCACAGATGGCCTTCACTCCGGCGCCGGGAAACCACGGACCCTGGGTGCAGCAGCGGAAGACGCGATCCAGGCCCCGGGCGACGACTTCTCCCCCTCCGGTCTTCGACTTCTCATCCCGGAACCGCTTCGCCCCTCTCTGCGAGACTGATCGTGACGCTGTGGTCATCGGAGACTCAATCGTCCGGCATGTCCGTGCTACGTTAGCTGAAGGTAAAGTGCACACTCATTGTCTCCCTGGTGCTCGTGTTCTTGATGTTTCTGTGCAGATACCCGCGATCCTGAAGGATGACGAGAGCGTTGCAGCTGTTGTGATTCACGCGGGGGCTAATGACACCAAGCTGCGGCAGACGGAGACACTGAAGAGGGACTTCAGGAGCCTGATCGAGACGGTACGCAGCACATCGCCCGCGGCGACGATCATCGTGTCAGGACCTCTTCCCACGTATCGACATGGCCACGAAAAGTTCAGTAGACTGTTTGCTTTAAATGAATGGTTGTTTTCATGGTGTACAGAGCAGAAAATTATCTTTGTCAATAATTGCAATCTTTTCTGGAAGCGTCCTAGGCTATTTCGTGCTGATGGCCTGCACCCCAGCAGAGTCGGTGCGGAACTCCTGTCGGACAACATCACCAGAACGCTATGCTCTATCTGACTAGTAAGCCAATTCTCCAATAACAGCTATGATGACTTTTGTTCTACCCACTTAAATGATAAAGGTACTTGCAGTGTCCAATCTATACAGACTGTATCTGTTCCCCGAATAGTGAGTTCAAAATATAAATGTAATGCAGGATCTAGAACAAATCTGATCGTGATTAAACCAGAAAAATGCAAAATAAATGAACAAAAACAATTTTTAAAACTTGGGCTCCTAAATATCCGATCACTCACACCGAAAGCAGTTATTGTAAATGAAATAATCACAGATAATAGTTTTGATGTACTCTGTCTGACTGAAACCTGGCTTAAAACAAATGATTATTTTGGTCTAAATGAATCTACTCCACCAAGCTACTGTTATAAGCACGAGCCTCGTGAGACTGGTCGTGGCGGCGGTGTCGCAACAATATATAGTGATATTCTCAATGTTACTCAGAAAACAGGATACAGGTTTGACTCATTCGAAATACTTATGCTCAATGTTAAACTGTCAGATAAGCAAAATAAATCTGTCCTATCTCTTGCTCTGGCTACTGTGTATAGACCGCCAGGGCCATATACAGATTTTCTAAAAGAATTTGCAAATTTCCTCTCAGACCTATTGGTTAATGTTGATAAAGCACTAATTGTTGGAGATTTTAACATTCACGTTGATAATACAAATGATGCATTAGGACTTGCGTTTACTGACCTAATAAACTCTTTTGGTGTCAAGCAAAATGTCACCGGGCCCACGCATCGTTTTAATCATACGCTAGATTTAATAATATCGCATGGAATTGATCTAACTGATATAGATATCATACCTCAAAGTGATGATGTTACTGACCATTTCCTTGTATCATGCATGCTGCATATTACTGATATTAACTATATGGCTCCGCGTTATTGTCCAGGCAGAATTATTATTCCAGCCAATAAAGACAGATTCACAAATAACCTGCCTGATTTATCTCAACTGCTCTGTGTACCCATAAATAAAGATGAACTAGACACAATTACTAGCAACATGGGAACTATCTTCTCTAATACGTTAAAAACTGTTGCCCCCATCAAATTAAAAAAGGTTAGAGAAAAACGTGCTGCGCCATGGTACAACAGTTATACCTATTCTCTCAAGAAAGTAACTCGTATTCTTGAGCGCAAATGGAGAAAAACTAACTTGGAAGTCTTTAGAATTGCGTGGAAAAACATTATGTCCAGCTATAGACAGGCTCTAAAAACTGCAAGAACCGAGTATATCCGCAAACTCATAGATAATCACCAAAACAATCCAAGGTTTTTATTTAGCACAGTGGCTAGATTAACAAATAAACAGATGTCACCCGATCGAAATATTCCCTCACAGTTTAATAGTAATGACTTTATGAATTTCTGCTCTGATAAAATAGATAATATCAGAAATACAATAACAAACGTAGATTCTACAGCGTCTAGTACTTCAGCTGCATTCATCGCACCCAAAGAAAAACTGCATTGCTTTACAACTATAGGACAGGATGAGCTAAATAAACTTATCACTGCATCTAAACCAACAACATGTTTATTAGATCCTGTACCCACTAAACTATTGAAAGAGTTGTTACCTGTTGCAGAATAACCGCTTCTCAATATTATTAACTCCTCGTTATCTTTGGGTCACGTCCCAAAACCATTTAAGCTGGCAGTTATTAAGCCTCTTATTAAGCAACCAAAATTAGATCCTTGTGAACTGGCAAATTACAGGCCCATTTCAAATCTTCCGTTTATGTCGAAATACTTTTTTATTAGAAAAAGTAGTGTCTGCTCAACTGTGCTCCTTTTTGCTAAAAAATTATATCTATGAAGAATTTCAGTCAGGTTTCAGGCCCCGCCATAGCACAGAAACTGCACTTGTTAAAATTACAAATGACTTGCTTCTTGCGTCAGACAAAGGCTGCATCTCGTTGCTAGTTTGACTTGATCTTAGTGCTGCGTTCGACACTATAGATCATGACATACTGATAGATCGATTACAAAACTATACAGGTATTCAAGGGCAGGCTTTAAGATGGTTTAGATCCTACCTGTCCGATCGCTACCACTTTGTTTATTTAAACGGGGAGTCATCTCAATTATCACCAGTAAAGTATGGGGTACCACAAGGATCTGTCCTAGGTCCTCTATTATTTTCATTATATATGTTGCCCCTTGGTAATATTATTAGAAAATACGGGATTAGTTTCCATTGTTATGCTGATGACACTCAACTATATATCTCAACAAAACCAGATGAAACTTCTAAACTATCTAAGCTAACAAAGTGTGTTAAAAATATAAAAGATTGGATGACCAGTCATTTTCTCCTATTGAATTCAGATAAGACAGAGATATTAATTATTGGACCTAAAAACAGTACACAGAATCTCTTGGATTACAATTTGCAACTAGACGGATGTACTGTTACTTCCTCTACAGTAAAAAATCTGGGTGTTATATTAGACAGCAACCTATCTTTTGAAAATCATATTTCCAATGTTACAAAAACAGCATTCTTCCATCTTAGAAACATTTCCAAGCTACGGAACATGTTAAGTGTTTCTGATACATGCATTCATGACCTCTAGACTGGACTATTGTAATGCACTGCTAGGTGGTTGTCCTGCATCTTCAATAAACAAGCTACAGGTAGTACAAAATGCTGCGGCTAGAGTCCTTACCAGGTCAAGAAAATATGACCATATTACTCCAATGTTACAGTCTCTGCACTGGCTACCTATTAAGTTTCGTATCAGTTACAAAATATTATTACTTGCCTATAAGGCCCTAAATGATTTAGCTCCTGCATACCTAACTAATCTTCTATCACGCTACAATCCAACCCGCTCCCTAAGGTCGCAAAACTTTGGACTCTTGGTAGTACCTAGGATAGCAAAGTCCACTAAAGGAGGTAGAACTTTTTCATATCTTGCTCCTAAACTCTGGAATAGCCTTCCTTATAATGTTCGGGGTTCAGACACACTCTCTCTGTTTCAATCTAGATTAAAGACGCATCTCTTTAACCAAGCATTCATATAATGCATCTCACAAACTTGTACTGCCAGTCTATCTGAACAAATGCACATTATTATGCTTTAGCTTGGGTTATACTGATAATTTCATCCAGGGTTATTCCTGGATGGAACAACTGCTACGCTAATTGTCTTACTGTTTCTATGTTTCTGCCACGGGATTAACATCCCGTGGTAGCTAGGAATTACACAAGCTTCAGTCTGGATCCAACCCTTAAACGATCTGAGATGACCGAACACCTGAGAAGAAATGATGACAACCCCTCCGAGGACCTCAGAGGAAGCCAACCATCAGCGATTATACTGATTAACCAAAGTCTGCCATAAATGGAGGATCAGCACCTGGAGACAACCTCTACAGCCCTGAACGTCAGTGGAGTCTAGGACACACAGATGAGCTCCAGAGACAGATCTCCAGTGAGGACCTCGTCACCTAGACATCCATCGGGGAAAGACCCCTGGAACCAGTGGACCACTTACAATCTGACTTTGCTGCAGTTGGAACAAACTACTGATTCGTCTGGCCGGAGGGGAACTGGCCCCCCGACTGAGCCTGGTTTCTCCCAAGGTTTTTTCTCCATTCTGTCACCGATGGAGTTTTCGTTCCTTGCCGCTGTCGCCTCTGGCTTGCTTAGTTGGGGACACTTCATTTCCAGCACAATCATCGACTTGATTGCACAGATATTATTTAAACTGAACTAAGCTGGACAATGCCATTACTAAATTCAATAATGAAATGCATTCAGCTGATAATTGAGTGTTAAATCCTGTCATTTTACATTATTGACACAATTTGCCTATTTTGATATTGTGCAATGCTTTGTTACAATTTGTTTTGTTAAAAGCGCTATATAAATAAAGGTGACTTGACTTGACTTAACAAATAACCTTCTAACAAAATTTCAAACCTGAAACCATGAACCTCTAAAGCGAGGATTAGGAGCAGTCAAATGAGCCTCTGATGAATACAATACAACACACACACACACACACACACACACACACACACACACACAACTTGTATTATTAACCGTAAGGGGTTAAATGCAGCATGTTTTATTGTATTAAAATAAAAACAATTGGTCTATATATATTTATTCGACTAAGGTTTGATAAAATAACTGATATAAGAAACATGCAAATATCAAACTGATGTGTCTGATGGTTTGTGATGATGTACATATCTCACTGATACAGATATGTTAAGATGTTAAGTATGTGTAAAAATAGTCTAAATAGTAATCTTTTTATCTTTCACATATGATTTGTGTCCACACTCAACGATTTTGTGTAACAGAGTCCTGAGACAAATGAAAATATAATGTGTGAAAGACTAATGACAGGAAGAATGACAGATTAAAAGCTTCAGACTGATTAAAACAATTGAGTGTATGCATTTTTCTCTTGAATATGTATACAGTAACCAGTGAGTACATGAACCGGTATAATACATAACCTCATAGTTCAGTGATTCTATCAAATTAATCAATAATTTGAAATAATTGTATTTTTATATCATATCTGACTTTCTCTTTAAACACTATGTTGAACATAGTGAATATAGGGTTATGTTTTTAGTTCGGGATGTTTGTAAGTTAATCACATCTTTAACCTAAAACATTTTTAATCCAAACTATCTCATGCATGCACACAGCTTTCTCAGACACCACCCACAAACCGCCAACAACATTCTTAACTTGGTTTTATCATTTAGCTGTAGCTGAAACGCTATAAAGGAGTCATTTTATGTATTATCGCAACTATAGATGCTGGAAGAGCTCATTAAGCTGTTTAACTATAAAAATGTGAACAATAACGCTTAGAACTAGCTCGACAAACAAGTGTACGCACCTAATACAAGCCTGGAACCAATTCGAAGCATTCTAACAGTAAGTATGTCCGCTGCAGAAAATGTCTTAGAGCACAACAGTAAAACTATGGATGTGCGATCGACCAACTTATAACTAACTACAAGACCCTGCTTATAGTTTACGATGAAACTAGAAAATATATTGCTCATTTTACGTGTAGCTATATTTGATGCTTTTTCTTCATGTGTGAAAAACTTTTATAAAAAAGCTCCCTTTGTACCCATTTAACACACTTGCTTAACGGCTTAATATTTATTTATTTTATACCACAGTAAGAGAAGACAATTCAAATTATTTAACTTGTAATTTTAACTAACGTGTCTTGATTTGTTTTCTCTAACTTTTAACAAAAACATTACCTTTTCCTAATTTGTTTTAAACAACACTAGAATAGAAACAATACTTTATGGAAAAATACAGCCATTGCTCATTTTACGTGTTTATTCGATGCATCTTTTCCTAAAATGTTCTAAACAACACAAGAATAGAAATGATACTTTCTGTAAAAACACAGTCATTGCTCATTTTACGTGTATTCGATGCTTTTTCTTCATATGTGTGAAAAACTTTAATAAAAAACCTCCCTTTGTTCCCATTTTCCACGGTTTCACAATTTAATGTTTAAAAGCACATTTCAATGGCCCACACACACACAATAACAAGTTTCACAAAATATTCCACACCTTCGCTGGACCGGATAAGCAGATGGTCAGTTACATGGGGTGGGGTGGGGGGGGCTGTACACTACCAGGTGTCCAGTTATGGGTGGAATTTTATGAGGGGCAATAAATCATATCTTGACAAAGTTGTATGAAAGCATACAACTTTCTCTCTCAGGTGTGTGTGTGTGTGCAGGGCTCTAGAGTGCGACCTAATTTGTCAAGGGTGCGACTGAAAAAAATCTGAGGTCGCACTGGTGCGTCCAGCCATTCGAGAAAAAAAACTAAAGTCTCCGCGACTCAGAAAGTCTCTCTGCTGTTCAACAACAGACACGTTAGGCTCATATCGTGATCTAAACCAATCAGAGATAGTGGGCGGACCCCCCTCCTTTGATTGGCTGTGGTCCAGATATTCCTGTATGTGTGTGTACGTTTGAAGATGCGTGTGCTGCTGCAGTCAGACAGAGAGATAGAGGTGAGTATTAGAGATGCGCGCAGCTCTTTCTCTGAATCTGCTCTGTTCAGTGAGCGTCTGACAGTCCCTCCAGGATTCTGCGATCGCTGAATTTATCGCAAAATCAGCTATTTTCCAAATTGCCGCAGATTTTTCACAGATTTTACACTTAGAGGCGTCTTGTGAATCGCAATGCGCATTCAGTCAAAGAAAGGTTGTTTCTCAGTTCCAAAAATGGAATAAACAGCTTTGCGTTCTCTTCATGCCCGATTTACAAAAGCTACATCGGACAAACGAACCGAAAGCGGAACAAATCTGAGCTTTACTTCTGCATGTAAGCATTTGGTAGACACTTTTATAAAAACACCAACTACTTACTTTCTCTCGCTGAGTTACAGGACTTGTACAGAAATTATTGTAATTCCATGAAGACTGGCTGAGTGGATTGTAAGTTCTGTAAAACATTAGACGGTTGTTTTGGTAAAATATTCTTAGATGTTGTAGCTCATTATGGTGGAGACTGTCTGCAACAGTTACATCAGTGCTGGCAGCATGACACTTGCTCCACCCTCCTGCTATGTATCTGCCTTCATGCATCTGTCCTGTTATTGCTTTCAGCTTATTGCTCTCAAGTTAACCCCTTCTCAACACCACCACATTTTGACATGGAGACATACATGGTAGCCTATACCCAAAATAAAAAGGTTGCTGCTCATTAGTATTTCTGATTAGATACATAATCATCATATATTCACAAAGCTGACACTCCAAAAAAAAAAAACATGCTGAGACTCACTCCCGTTTCACACCACAAGTGTGAGCAGCGCTGAAGCGGTGCGTATGCAAAGCAGGAGCAGCGTGCGCCCATTGGGCTTTCATACAGCGTTTGTCATGTACAACTGAACCGTGGCTTGTACTGCATGCATTACAGATGAGTATCGTCATATCTGTTGTATATTCCAGCCCTCCGAACACTGTGTGCCAAGTGCTTTGATATATGATATGGCCAGCATACTCTGTGCTGCGACCGTGTCCCCCTCCCCTCTGTCTCACACACATATGTTAATAACATATTATATATACAGTCATGGCCAAAATATTGGCACCCTTGGTAAATATGATAAAAGTAGGCTGTGAAAATTAATCTGCATTGTTAATCCTTGTGGTCTTTTATTTAAAAAAATCACAAAAATCTAACCTTTCATTTCATTGGTCCCCTCAATAAGAATTTAAAATGTGGGGGTATCATTTAGAACTGTATTTTTTCTCTAATACACATTGCCCACAATTAACTGCAGCCTTTTATTCAATACTTTTTGAAACCTCCATTTTCCAGTTTAACAGTTATACATTTTCAACTATAATGCCTGATGAGGTTAGAGAACACCTGACAAGAGATCAGAGACCATTCTTTCATCCACAATCACTCCAGACCCTTTATATTCCCAGCTCCATGACGGTGCTTCTGCTCTTCAGTTCACCCCATTCATTTTCTACAGGGTTCAGGTCAGAGGACTGGAATGGCCATAGCAGAAGCTTGGTTTTGTGTTCAGTGGTCCATTTTTGTGATGTTTTTTAGGTTTGGGTTATTGTACAGTTAGAAGATCCAAACATGTTTTTTTGATGAGCTAGGATATATTTTTTAAACCCTCCCACACAACATGTGGTGATGTAGGTGCTGTTTGACAATTTCTTTTAAAGGTTTTCTGACCTGGGACTATTTTCTTCAATTCTCCAGTTGTGGTCCTTGGAGAGTCTTTAGCAACTCAAACTCCCCTCCTCACCATGCATTAGGACAATATAGACACACGTCCTCTTCCAGGCAGTTTCGTAACATTTTATGTTGATTGGAAATTCTTAATTATTGCCCTGATGGTGGAAATGGGAATTTTCACTGCTCTAGCTCTTTCCTTAAAGCCACTTCACTAATTTGTGAAGCTCAATTTTCTTTTGCTGCACATCATAAATATATTATTCGTTTTTCTCATTGGGATGGATGATTAAGGGAATTTGGGAATTGTTCCCCTCCTGTTTATAATTCTGTGAAACATGATTTTGAATTTTAATGTTCTTAAATCACCCTGGAGTCCTCAAAATTGTGAATATGAATGGCAATATACTTCAGAGATATTGTACTAATACGAATTTCTAGGGTTGCCAATAATTGTGCCCAAAGTTTATTTGAGAAAAAACCTTTATTTCATTATGATATTTCCCCCCCATTTAAAATTATTATTATCCAATGAAAGGTTAGATTTGTGTGATAAAAAAAGATCAAAAGGATTAACAATGCAGATTAATTTTTACAGCCTTCTTTGATCATACTTACCAAGGGTGCCGATATTTTTGGCCATGACAGTAGGTAGTTTACACGATAAACTTGAGCCAAGTTTTCAAGATGTGTAAAGAAAAAAAAAAGTCTGACCCTTCTCACATATTGTACGAGGAATATTCTAACAGAAGGCTTAGAGTTACATATGTTAAATTGAACTGAATATGGTATGTAAATCTTTTGTGTATCAGTCAGTAAAATAAAAAAATCAGAACTGGGGGTTCAAATACGCCTATTAAAAATAAAGGATTCCCTATTTTAATGCACAGTAGCCGTGTGCTTATGTATATAGCCTACTGCTGTTTTTATTTGTATTTTTTTTTTTTTTTTTTTTTTTTTAAGGTGCTTCTATTGAAGCCTATTGTTTGTTTAGTAATTATCGATGTGAATTGATGTGAGACACACACTCTGAGATCCAAAACAAATTTTGGAAAGAATTCGAACAATAAAGTGTAATAGGATTGAATGATTTAATTGAAAAAGTAATATTAAAGCTAACAAATGCCTCTAGTTTTATTAATTTAACATAAATGTGAAGTTTGGGCAAAAACACGTGGAAGTGATGTATTCTCATGAATTTTATTTTTTATATCGTATTTGTGAAACACTAAACGCATCGCTTACATGATTTTATGGTAAAATGTGTTATTTTTGATGTTAATCGGGTCAATTTTGATCAAAGACGATGACAGCAAGAATACAGAAAGGCAGTTGCGTGCGGGTGGAACATGTTTAGCTAACTGTCATGCTACCAGCACTGCTTAATCTAACTGTTACAGATGGTCTCCACCATCATGATCTACAACATATTCGAAGATTTGACCAAAAAACAGTCTAATGGTTCACAGAACTCACAATCCACTCAGCTGGTCTTCTTCAAGAACAATGCAATGTGACTTTAATTCAGTGTAACCGGCACAGCAAAAATAGACTCGGTGCCGAAACGATGAGAAGGGTATAGAGCTTGGCAACCGAAGTCACTGCGCAGTGCATTCTGGGACATAAACAAGAGGGCTCCGTCATATTGTGAGGCCATATCAGACAATAATTAAAACAACCAGTTACTTCATGAAAATGAGTCGAAAACAATGTTGAAAAGATGATTAAATGAACAAAATGTACAATACAGAGACAAACTTCTACCGGATGCAAGAAAACGGTACCTGGAGGAGATGGCATTGATCGGAAATCTGGATTCGTATGAGGTCCCTGCAAGGGAATGTACTCGAGACCCCGACAATTTACCTCCTCTGACATTTTAAGATATTTTTTTTTATATATAATCTGTCATGTGAGTGCTTATAGCGAGCCTCAGTTTTGTAATTTTAAATCTATGAAAGCTCACGTTCAGTTCAAAAATGGCTGGTTGATGACTTGGAAGCCTACAAGCCACCGATTTGTGAAAACACCGTCATTCATACAAAGGTGTGTATCATCTTGCTTACCTACCTATGGTTAGTGAAACACAAATCTGTACACAACATTTAATCAGAATATTAGGGCTGTGCAATTAATCACATTCGATTGTCATCCCTTACAGAAAAAAAAATATTGTATTATATATGAACTGTTAATATATTAAATAATTCAGTATATACATTTAGCAGACAATTTTATCCAAAGTGACTTACAGTGCATTCAGGCTATACATTTGTTTTGTCAGTATGTGTGTTCCCTGGGAATCAAACCCACAACCTTTGCACTGTTAACGGAATGCTCTAACCACTGAGCCACAGGAACACCATATATTGGTATATTGGTAATTATATAGAATAATCCATAGTGGTGATATATTACACTATACTGAATACTGCTCATATAGTCACATTTATATGTGAATATGTGTTAGCACAATATATGAACACAATTCACGGTACATATTTATTTTAATATATTTTCTTATATGGATTTTTTTTACACATATAATTGAACATATATGCAGTATAATGTCACACATATATGTGAAAATGTATTCAAAATATATGTATCCAAATATGAACAAATTTATTGTGTCATGTATATGTGAATATATATATATATATATATATATATATATATATATATAAATATATATGTTTATTTTTTTATGTATGTATGTATATTAGGGGTACACAAATGTCACGGTTCAGTACGTACCACGGTTCGGGGGTCACAATTCGATACTTAGTTTCTTTTAATTTATTTTGAAAAGAGAGTAGTACAGTAGTAATACTAAATATTATATTACATTACATATAAAATCTGCAGTACATATATAGTACGGAATACATTCTTGAAATATATTTGATTTAGCTAACAGATAAACAAGGGGGAAAAACAGTGCAACACTTAACATAGCCTACATATGATGAGTTTCAGTTCATTTTTGTGACAGGCTTAATTTGTTAATATAAAGGAAACGTCTCAGGTTATGTATGTAACCATGGTTCCCCGAATGGGGAACGAGACACTGCGTCCCCTAGGGGTCGCTACGGGGAACGCCCTCAGCGTGACTCGTGTCTGAAGATACATATGTAAAAACACCACCTGTTGGCCGGCGACAGCCCATGACGTCACTACTGGCGCGACCACAATATAAGGGCCGCCGGGAGAATACATCATCCGCTTCTTCGTCTGAAGCTTGCATCCGAAGCATGGCCCAAAGCCTAGGGGACGCAGTGTCTCGTTCCCCATTCGGGGAACCATGGTTACATAGGTAACCTGAGATGTTCCCCTCCATGGGAACTCGAACTGCGTCCCCTAGGGGTCGCTACGGGGAACGTTATACCCACTTCACCATGCTGAGGGGAGTGCAAGCCAATTTCGCAAAAAAGGCGAGCACTAAGCCAACTCTACCCGGCTAAGGGAGTTGCCCCTGGGACGGTTGATGGCTGTCAGTGATATTATCCCCTTCGGCCAACGGCCCGAGCTGCATACCCTAGTACTTACCTGCTAGGTGCCAGGATTACCGGACTCAGGGTAGAGCTCAAAGTCTTGGAATCAGAGAAAGATTCCTTTAAGGGGATATGGCCAAGCACCTGGTCACTAGGTCCTGGCCGATCACTCAGGGGCTACCACTTGCTCTGCACAAGCTTACTGAGGGAACTGTCTCAACAGACCTCTTGGAAGCGTACACCCCTTTTTTTTTTTTTTTTTTTGGACCCAAAATATATGTGAAAAAGGGAGCGGGGCCCAAAGCACAAGCCGGGGCTTTGACCAACTCAAAAAAGGGCACGAAACTGTGCGCGTAACCCTACCCTTACGGGATTTTTAGAAAGAACGCAGAATCTTCGATGTGCGGACTTACCACTGAGTGGATTTATAGAAAGTGGCCAAAGTCTCGCGTGTGCACTTATTAGAAGAACGTTCTATGCCCTGGAGCGGAGAACTACTCATTCCTCAGAGTGAGAGGGAACTCAGACGCTCAGAAGGGAGCGGCAAGCTCATAGATGACCCTCTCATGGTGAGGGGAGCAATGCTGGCTCTACCAACAAGGCGAGCGACCTATCACAGAGCTCTGGGGGGCGGAGAAACTCGGACGCTCAGAAGGGAGCGGCATGCTCATAGGTGACCCTCTGGTTGAGGGGAGCAGTGCTAGCTCTACCGACGGCGAGCTCTGGAGAGCGGAGAACTCATTCCTCAGAATGAGAGGAACTCAGCTACCAATGAGGAGCTCTAGAGCGGAGAACTCACTCCTCAGAGTGAGAGGGAACTCAGACGCCCCGAAGGGAGCGGCATGCTCATAGGTGACCCTCTATGGTGAGGGGAGAAATGCTAGCTCGACCAACCAGGAGAGCAACCTATCACAGAGCTCTGGGGAGCGGAGAACTCATTCCTCAGAATGAGAAGGAACTCAGACGCTCAGCAGGGAGCGGCATGCTCATAGATAACCCTCTATAGTGAGGGGAGCAATGCTAGCTTGACCAGCAAGGAGATCACAGAGCTCTGAGGAGCGGAGAACTCATTCCTCAGAATAAGAGGGAACTCAGACGCTCCGCAGGGAGCGGCATGCTCAAAGGTGACCCTCTAATAAGGGGAGCAATGCTAGCTCCACCTATAACGAGCTCTGGAGAGCGGAGAACTCATTCCTCAGAATGAGAAGGAACTCAGACGCTCAGGAGGGAGCGGCAAGCTCATAGGTGACCCTCTAGGTGAGGGGAGCAATGCTAGCTCTACCGACAGCGAGCTCTGGAGAGCGGAGAACTCATTCCTCAGAATGAGAGGGAACTCAGATGCTCAGAAGGGAGCGGCATGCTCAAAGGTGACCCTCTAGGTGAGGGGAGCAATGCTGGCTCTACCAACAACGAGCTCTGGAGAGTGGGGAACTCATTCCTCAGAATGAGAGGGAACTCCGATGCTCAGAAGGGAGTGGCATGCTCATGGGTGACCCTCTAGGTGAGGGGAGCAATGCTGGCTCTACCAACAACGAGCTCTGGGGAGCGTAAAACTCATTCCTCAGAATGAGGGGACATTCAGACGCTCCGAAGGGAGCGGCATACTCATAGGTAACCCTCTTAAGGTGAGGGGAGTAATGCTGGCTCTACCGACAGCGAGCTCTGGAGAGCGGAGAACTCATTCCTCAGAATGAGAGGGAACTCAAACGCTCAGAAGGGAGCGGCATGCTCATAGGTGACCCTCTAGGTGAGGGGAGCAATGCTAGCTCTACCAACAGCGAGCTCTGGGGAGCGGAGGACTCATCCTTCAGCGCTCAGAAGGGAGTGGCATGCTCATAGGTGACCCTCTAGGTGAGGGGAGCACTGCTAGCTCTACCGACAATGAGCTCTGGAGAGCGGAGAACTCATTCCTCAGAATGAGAGGGAACTCACCTTTTTTTCTTTTTTTTTTGCCTTGGCTTAGCAGGAAATTTCCACCTAACCTCAGTCAGGTGGAGTTTACGGTGGTTACAGGGGAATTAGAGAGGAATGAGAGGGCTTGCCTCTCTCTGACCCGCGCCTCAGACCGAGATGGGCTAGGACCCCTGGTTGTTCGGGCTCAGACCTGGATTTTATAGAACCTTATCCAGGTCTTTCAGCAGATCAGTCTGGTACGCCTTAGTGTGCAACGAAGCGACGGTCTGACCTGCTGCTGCATATGCCCTGCCATTTAAGCGAGATTCAGGGGCTTAGGTGGCCAGGGGGGAGCCTTGAGAGAGGATGTCTCGCCACAGAGAGATAAGTTGGTTATAATCTCTTGCACAGGGGGCATCCCCTTATAGCCATTTTCACGCATCTCCTAAGTGTCAGCATAACTAGTATGCTGAAACCTATGAATACGAGAAAAAATTGCTTTTCCACTCCTTCTCAATCTCCACATTGAGATTTTATGAAGAAAGGAAGGCTCACTCGAGCTGGGGGTTTATGGCCAGAAAGATACATTTTTATGATCCACAACCTCCAAAAACTAGTTCATATGCAGAGAAGAGCACTAGCCGCTGAATCTGAAAGTGTCAGAAAGATCGCATCATCACAATCCAGCAGCTCACTCTCGTTCTCGGCCGACGCGCGCGAAAAGGGGCGGTCCCTCTCTCACTCATCGGCCACATCCAACTGCTAATTTAATTCGCCTCCGTGCCTCGGCAGCGGTGGGTCCCGAATCGCGGGAAGCAGACGGCTGCCCCTCTTTCCTTGAAAAGAGGGACAGGACGAGAGCAGAGCTTTTACATAGAAAAAGCTCACAGTGCACGCAGATTTCCCCTCAAGGACATTGCGTGCGTGCTCCTTGCCCAAACAAAAGACGCAAAGATTGTGTGTGTCATCGGGTTTCAAATAACGAGGACGCGGATCCACACACAATCTTAAACGCCTTGCTAGTGCTCGCCATGATAGAGAGAAAACTGTACTCTTACCAGAATGCACGCTTCAAACAAAACAGTCAGTGAAGACGAAGAAGAGGATGATGTATTCTCCCGGCGGCCCTTATATTGTGGTCGCGCCGGTAGTGACGTCATGGGCTGTCGCCGGCCAACAGGTGGTGTTTTTACATATGTATCTTCAGACACGAGTCACGCTGAGGGCGTTCCCCATAGCGACCCCTAGGGGACGTAGTTCGAGTTCCCATGGAGGGGAACAAATGATTTTGTTTTCATTGTGAGTGCACATAAATAAAATCAGACCTTTATACAGTGATGATTATTAAGATGATAAGTATATAAGGAAACAGTTGAAGTGATCGTGTCATGCACACACACACACACACACACACACACACACACACACACACACACACACACACACACACACACACACACACACACACACAAACACACACACACACACACACACAGACACACACACACACCAGTTTCAGCATGGCTAAATTTGGTACTTTTATAAAAAATACAATTCAAACATCAACGCACCCGCCTCTGTGTCACTGTTGGAATGCGACTTAAGTACAAAGCCTATCATTTATTTACAGGGTCGGCCCTGGCCAATTTGCTGCCCTAGGCAAGCTTTTACCATGGTGCCCTTGCCTCACATTAGTGAAGATTAACTAACTTGAACTAGCCAACCAGTGCAGAGAACGTAAAACTGGAGTAATATGATCCCATATTTTGGTTCTCGTTAAAAGCCTAGCAGATGCATTTTGAACTCTCTGCAAACGGGAAAGGGCTGTTTGACCAATCCCAAAATACAGCGAGTTGGAGTAGTCTAATCTAGATGTAATAAAAGCATGAATTACTTTAAAAAAAAATTACTAGACAAAATAGGTTTTATTTTTGTTAGAAGTCGAAGCTGAAAAAAGCAAGACTTAACCACCGTATTAATCTGTTTGTCAAATTTTAAACCATCATCAAAAATACAATCCAGATTTTTTACCCAAGGCTTCACTGAAGAGGTTAAATCGCTAAGATTTACTTTCGCAGTCAAGTGACATTCTCTAAAACCTGATTGAAATACCTAAAATATCTTATTTTCATCTAACAACTTTTGCAGATGTTGCAGGACTATTTTTTCTAGAATCTTTGTAGTAAAAGACGGATTTAAAATGGGCCTATAATTGGCTAAAACAGAAGGATCTAGGTTCGGGCTCTTAATCAAAGGAAAGACTGTAACATGTTTTACCATTTCAGGCACAGAGCTAGTCTAAAAACATTGATTTATCATGGTCACAATATATGGTGGAATAAAATCAATGGAAGAGCCAGACGGCTTTAACTGAAACACTATTTCTTGAAGATGTAAAAAGGAAATAGGTTCTAACTGGCTAAAATCAACAGAACAAACTAAAACAAACAGAAGGATCAAAAGCAGGTGGAAATATCCCCAAACTGATATCACTGATCTTATTAATAAAAAATTGAAGAAAGTCATCACACATAGTTTTTGACGCATCTGGGTACTCACAGACAGTTGGGCTAACAACAGTGTTAAAAATGGTACAAAGAGTTTTAGGTCTGTGGTAATTATTGTCAATAATTGCCGTGAAGTATTTGGATTTCACTGCTCTGACTGCCTTCTGAAATTTAAACAACGGATCTCTTAAAATTTCAAATGAAATTTGGAGCCGATCCCCCTTCCACTTATGCACCGCCCTCCTACAGATCTGCCTCAGAGAGCGTATGTTGTCATTAATCCAGGGCTCATATCTAGGTTTAATTTTTGAGGATTTTACAGGGGCAACTGAATCTCCACATATTTTTACAGGGGCAATCTGAAGACATCCACATATGTGGAGTTAAGCCTGAACAGGAGTTCCTCTGTGCTCAAGTCGCATTGACTGACTTTTACTGATTTAATAGCGTCACAGAAGTCTAATGAGAAGGCTTTGCTGTTAGTAGAGGTGATTAATCGAGATTTATGAGTAAGTTTAGTGACTTTAGGAGTATTAGAAACCCAGGGAACAGAAAACATGACTGATTTATGGTCAGAAAACCCATTATCAAATACTTCAAGATCATACAGAGTAAAGCCATATGTCAGCACAAGATCAAGTGTATGACCCAACTGGTGAGTGGGGACATTCACATGTTGTTCTAAATACATTTGGTCCCCTGTGCAGCATACGTGAACATTACAATCCCCAAGAATCAACAGCTTCTCATATTTCAGTGTAAATTCCCCCCAAAAATCTGCAAACTCATTTAAAAAGTTTCTGTTGTGTTTTGGGGGATGGTAAATCAGAGCAACCAAAAGTGGGAAGTTCAGATCCAGTGTAAATAGCTGCAGCTCAAAACTCTGATAGTCATTTATCACATTTGACCGACAAGAAAATATGTCTTTAAAAATCATTTTCCAAATCATCAGTCCTCATTCTGCTGGATCTGTCTGCTGCTTTTGACACTGTCAATCATCAGATCCTCCTGTCCACCCTCTCATCACTGGACATCACTGGGATTCCACTTCGCTGGTTTGAATCCTATCTCCCTGGTCGGTCTTTCAGGGTGGCCTGGGGAGGGAAGGTATCCAAAGCACATCAATTGGTCACTGGGGTTCCCCAGGGATCGGTTCTTGGACCCCTCCTTTTCTCCACATACACTACATCACTGGCTCCCATTATACAGGCACATGGCTTCTCCTACCATTTCTACGCTGATGACACACAGCCCTATCTCTCATTTCGACCAGATGATCCAACGGTAGCTGCACGGATCTCAGGCTGCCTGGATCTCGGCATGGATGAAAGAACATCACCTACAGCTCAACCTGGCAAAGACTGAGCTCATTGTCTTCCCTGCAACTCCAACTCTACAGCATGACTTCACGATTCAGTTAGGTTCATCAACAATTACCCCATCAGCTTAAGTCAGAAATCTTGGTGTAATCTTTGATGACCAGCTGACCTTCAAAGAGCACATTGCAAAGACTGCTCGATCTTGCAGGTTTGCACTACACAACATCAGAAAGATCAGGCCCTTTCTGACAGAGCATGCTGCACAACTTCTTGTCCAGGCCCTTGTCATTTCTAGACTGGACTACTGCAATGCTCTTCTAGCTGGACTTCCATCAAACACAATCAAACCTCTACAAATGATTCAAGACTGGTCTTCAACGAGCCCAAAAGAGCCCATGTTACACCTCTCTTTGTCTCCTTGCACTGGCTACCAGTTGCAGCTCGCATCCAGTTCAAGACACTGATGCTTGCATATAGAACAACCACAGGCTCAGCACCCACCTACTTCCACTCACTATTACGAATTTACATCCCCTCCAGAAGTCTGAGATCTGCTAGTGAGCGACGCCTCGTGGTACCATCACAGAGAGGCTCAAAATCACTCTCCAGAACATTCTCGTTCACCATTCCTGGCTGGTGGAATGATCTTCCCACCCCCATCCGGAATGCTGGATCCCTGTCAATCTTCAAGCAACAACTGAAAACTCATCTTTTTCAACTCTACTTGACTTCATCATATAAAAAAATAAAAACTAACTTTTATTTAAAATTAACTTTTTCAAAATCTTCATATTTCTCTTTATCTTTCTCTCCTTACCTTGCTAGCTTGTACTTATTTGAACAATGCCTGAGACTTGGTGTTATTGGCACTTCCTCTGTCTGTTTGCCTCTTCTAGATTAATCGCTTTATGTATTCCCCAATTGTAAGTCGCTTTGGATAAAAGCGTCTGCTAAATGACTAAATGTAAATGTAAAAATAGAGACCAATCATCCCCCGGAACAGATTTATGAGGCAAAAGGGCTTAGATCCCCAGTAGTAATCCAAGATTATTTAATGAATAAGAGATTCAGCTCCTGCAAACATAAAAATTCGTTAATAATGACTTATTTACCACTGATCTGGCATTTAACAAAGTCATCCTAAGCCGAGGCGGATCCTCAGACGACACCTCAGACTACCTTGCCCGGGAAAAAGCACGAAGATGGTTTAAACACACTCCTCCACGATGGACTCGGGGCGAGCCTTAAGCAGGAAACAGAGCATCCGCAGACGGGAGCATCTGCAGACGGAGTCAATGTAATATTCCAATTTCGTACTAGATCCCATGGAGACCCTGGAAAGGCCGCGACTCACATTGCTGAGCCAGGTAGAGCTTCAGCTTAACGGCAAGGCCGCCCCGTCTTCTGCGCCGTTTCCTTTTTCTATCTTGTCATAGTATTTATTATTTTTGTTAGTCATTGACAATTAACCTTATTTTAAATTGTTCGCAGTGAAACTATGAAAATATAGGTACTTCCTAAGTCACTTTATAAATTAAACACAATTCAACATCAAGAATAATTACATCTGGTATTCCTGTACATCTGGTATTCCTGTAAAATTCCTTTTTCTTATTCTTATTTCCTTATTCCTTTTTCTTCCGCTTCTGGCGCTGCGCTGTACAGTCGACGTTAGGGATGGCTCCGCTCAATTTGTGCTTTAATATACTTTTTTACGTATTTTTACTTTCTCTTTTTACACGCATAACGTCTGCACTGTTTATATATGACAGAAGAACACTTTTGGACATTGGGCACCACTGCACTAACCTGCTTCAGGACACTTTATCCACGGACCCAGCGTGGCCATTGGAGATACTTCGGAACACTGAGGTTAACAAAGGCCGCCTCAATAATCCCAGGCGGCGAAGGAAACACCGCGGGAGACGCGCTGGAATACGTTACAGACTGAGGAAAAGGGCTCACAGTCCTCCTCTACCGAGTATTCTGCTCGCTAATGTCCGATCCCTGGAGAATAAGATGGACGATCTTAGAGCCAGGATTAGTTTCCAACGGGACATTAGGGACTGCAACATCTTTGGTTTGACCGAAACGTGGCTCACGCCCTCGGTCCCGGACACCGCTGTAACGCCGTGTGATAACTTTTCTGTTTTACGGATGGACAGAACAGCCGAGGCCGGTAAAACCAAAGGTGGTGGAGTGTGCTTCATGATTAACAAGAAATGGTGTGACCCCAGGAATATCTCCATTCTGTCGCGTTCCTGCTCGCCTCATCTGGAACACCTCTCCATTATCTGCCGCCCATTCTATCTTCCCCGGGAGTTTACATCGATCATCGTTACTGCCGTCTATATTCCACCTCAAGCAGATACTAGCTTGGCTCTGTCCAACAGGGTTCGTACGGTCATGAAAAACCTGGAAAAGTCATGGAATTTTAAAACCGCATTTTCCAGGCCTGGAAAAGTTTTGGAAAAATGAATAAACCCAGAAAGTTTTGGAAAAGTCATGGAAATCTATTTTACAAATCTTTGTATAATACAATTATGTTTATTCGGGTCCTGAATTTCGGTACGGGATTGCGCATGGGCTATATCGCATATTTCTACTCTTTCCCGCAGCTTTCGAATTTAAAATGATGGATATTCACACATTTATTCAATAGCCTATAGCTTGTAGGCTGAAGAGTAAATAGATCCACACAGAATATCAAATCGGTCATTTGAAAACGGATTCATCAGCTGTGTTTTCTCTCATTGACTTTCTCTTAAAACACGTAATCAGCGCATCTCGTCTGCACTAAAGAGCTGCACGGTGCGATACAAGTCTTTCTCTGGCATTTTGGTACAGTTGACAGAATTGTCACCTGCCTAATCGGGTCATTGTTGCATTGTCACTAAAATGTAGCCTATTATTTGTTTGTACGTCTTTTTAAGCCGTTCTGTACTTGCGCACTCCAGAGGCGGTTTCCACTGCGCTGCACTCAGTCATGTCCAAATGGCGTCCGTATAAAGCCGCCTTGCGAGTACCAAATTGACTTTGATACCAAACAAGCTCAGTAGAATCCTGCACGGGCCTCAAACATACGCCCCAGTCCAATCCTTGTCCAGCAGATGATCAGAATTACCTTCCTGAGTCCGACTGGAGCCCATGTTTTTCTTTCTCTCTTCCCCATTACACAGCTGCTGTTCTAGCCATTCAAATAGTTCAGTTTCGGTTTTAATGGCAAAGCGTGTTTCGTTTCTTTATTAAGTTAATTTAGAAATATGTTTGGAAAATTTATTTGTTTATTAAATTCAAGTTTTTATTTTTAAAGTATCTTTTGAGCAATCGGCCAGCTGCAGACAGTGAGTTTGGCTATTATGTTTGATCAATTTAGCCTTCTTAAATCACCACTTGACTAAAATTAAATCTATATAAAATACTTAAAAAAGCATATCACAATGTTAGTTTAAACGTTTAACCTAGACAAATGTGTGCTATTAGACAGGTCGAGCTGCTCTTGTTAGTCGCGGTATTGTTTCCACGAGCGGCTAATCCTTTTCATCACCATAATAATTGATGGATTTCTAAAATACAAAAATAAGGAGGAATCCTAAAACAAGCCCGATGCCCGGCCCGCGTCTGATGTGAAAATTGTCCCGAAGCCATAAACTAAAAGTCGAGGCTGAAATATGGGGCTCTAAAAGTGCAGCTTGTTAAACATCAGATTAAGCGGCAAAATTACACACAAAATTACGTTAAAATGGCCATCCTGGTGAGCAGGGTGCGAACTACGGGGGAGCTAGGGGCTCCCCTTAATAATACATGGGCTCCCCTGAAAACCTGATTTGTGGAAAGTAGGCTAATTTATTTTTTGGGGGGTGGGTCTCAAAAAATATTGACTGTTATTTTGACGTGCAATTTCAGTTTTGTGTACTGTGATCATCGTGGATTATTATGTGTAAAATTGCAACAACAAAAATCATTAATTAATGCTTGACGATTGCGATTTAAACCTAACTCACTTCAATAAAGATAATTATAGGCCTACATGAGCATCTGCTGTCCTCGATTACGCAGCGCTCTTGTTAGGATGACAAAAAAAGCTTTAAAAGTCTGCTCTGCCTCGGCGGCAAACAGCGCTCGTCAATGTCAAAGTAATTGAATTCAAATCAAATCAAAGTAGGCGGAGTTTAGCGTTCACAGATGCTGAGCGCGCGACGAACCGTCAGATTAATAAAAGAGAGCGAGGTAAGATGTTTAGTCAACTGTTTTACGAAAGAAATGTTAAATGACCGACAATTCTATCAGTGAAGCAAACTACTCGACTTGTTTCTCAAATATGCCCATTTTAAGAGTGACAGAGAAAGAGATGAAATGTGCATGTTTTAATTATCTGCATCTGTTTGTCCCTACAAACAATGAAACTGTGAATTTAGTTCTACTTTAAAAACACGTCTACTACTACTGTTGAAAAATAATACAACTTTATTTTATTAAGACATAATCACAAAATATTTTATTTTTAATAGTAGGCTAAATCCCCTTTATTTTTCAACATGTAAATGTTTAATTTTCATTCATTAAAATATAAATTAAATCGATGTTTCATGCCTTAATCTGATAACCAGTCAAATTTAAATACACAACACAGAATTTCTGAGGAAAAATAACAATTCATAAGGCTACTGTAAGAGTAAAAAAAAAAATTGTATGCATTCAAATAATCAGATGAGCTAAAACAGAATTTGGCAACAATAAAACATAAGGTAAGAAAAAAATATAACATTTCATACGGCCATAAACATGTCATTTTTGTTACACTTTTAATAAATTAAATTGTATAAGTTTCATGATTTTAATTAATTAGACATGCTTTTTGATAAATACAATTTAATTTGATCATTAAAAAGGAGTCTATAAAATGAAAACGGAAAAAAAAAAACGGAATCTAGAAAAATTGAAACGGTAAAAAATGAATTTAGAAAAAAATAAAATGGAATTTGGGAAAAATTAAAACGGATTTCATAGGGCCCTATATATATATTGCAAAACGAAATTCTGGCCCTGCGTTTAACTGAGTTAAATAAATGATAATAGTGATATGTTCTCTGTGTGGAGTAAAGGTCCTTACACACCGAGTCAGAAATGTTTGTATGCGTTTTTGCATGTGAAATTTCGGACTGCAAGGACCTTCACATCTGGCGCAGTTTAAGCTTGTACTAAAACAAAAAAGCAAACAATAGTATTAATAGTCATTCATTTTAGTTAAAATGCTATGATAATTTGAACAGATTTGTATTCTTATTGTAAAATAATGTGAAATTAGGTCATGGAAATTGTCACAAAAGTCATGGAAAAGTCATGGAAAAGTCATGGAAATTTGTTGGTAAAAATGTGTACGAACCCTGGTCCAAACTCCACGACGAGCTCAGCGGCAACATCAACAAACACCCTGACGCAGCATGTATTATAGCTGGGGACTTCAACAAAGCCAACCTCAGAAAAGTCATGCCAAACTTCCACCAACATATATCCTGTCCAACTAGAGGACAGAATACACTGGATCATTGCTACACCCAGTTTAAGAATGCCTACAAAGCTCGTTCACTGCCGGCTTTTGGCAAATCAGATCATGTCGCCATTTTTCTCACACCGGAATACAAACAACGGATCACTCATGAACCGCCGGTGGAGAGGGAAGTGACGCACTGGTCCCCCCACTCCGAAGCTATTCTACAGGCGTCTCTTGATGACGTTGACTGGGACATGTTCCGGGCGAGTTCATCTGACGTCAGCGAATTCACGGATGTAGCAGTAAGCTTTATCAACACGCTAACCGAACAAGCCACTGAAACCGTGACTATAAGGACATTCTCCAATCAGAAACTGTGGGTGGACAGATCAATCCGCGATGCGGTTAACCAATGCACTGCCGCATACAACGCTGGTCTTTTGTCGGGAAACATGAGCGAGTACAAAGCTTCGTGCTACGCTCTCCGTCGGGCAGTTAGAGCTGCTAAACTCAGATACAGGGAGAGAATTGAGTCACACTTCCAGCTCAATGACTCTCGACGCATGTGGCAGGGACTGAAGACCATCTGTTCCTCTGGAAATAACTCCTCCGCAGAGGTGAGAGCAGATCCGTTACTGGCCGAAGAGCTAAACACATTCTACGGCCGCTTTGACTGTAATGGCGGCGGCGCGACTCTGCCGAGCAGCGCGTCAGAAAGCAGCAGACAGAGCAGCAATGATTATGCTATCACCTTTTCAAAGGACGACGTTCGGAGGGAACTAAGGAGAGTGAACGTCAGGAAAGCAGCAGGACCTGATGGGATTACTGGCCGCGTTCTGAGGTCCTGTGCTGATCAGCTTGCTGGTTTGTTTACTTCCATCTTCAATGAGTCCCTCGCTACCTCTGTTGTTCCCACCTCCTTTAAAAAATCTGTTATAATCCCTGTGCCTAAGAACAGTAAACCCTCTTGCCTGAATGACTATCGTCCAGTTGCCCTCACATCGACAGTCATGAAGGTTTTTGAGAGACTTTTAAAGAAACACATTTGCTCCTCCATTCCTGCTACTCTGGACCCTCTTCAGTTTGCCTATCGGCCAAATAGGTCAACTGATGATGCCATCTCCCAGGTACTGCACTCCTCCCTCACTCACATCGACAGCAAGAATGGCAACTATGTCAGGCTGCTATTATAGACTATAGCTCAGCTTTCAACACTATAGTCCCCACCAAGCTAGCTGTCAAACTATCAGACCTCGGCCTAAACACTTCACTCTGTGACTGGATTCAAGATTTCCTCACCGCCAGACCACAAGTGGTGAAAGTCGGCCAGTTCACCTCCAACTCCATCACCCTGAACATAGGAGCCCCACAGGGCTGTGTCCTGAGCCCCTTGCTATACTCTCTCTACACACACGACTGCGTGTCCTCACACAGCTCCACTTCTATCATTACATTTGCGGATGATACTGTGGTTCTGGGCCTCGTTTCCAACAACGATGAGGCCGCATACTTGGATGAGGTGGAGAGACTCACATCATGGTGCCAGGACAACTGCCTCTTTCTGAACGTGAGCAAAACCAAAGAGCTGATTGTAGACTTCAGGAAGAGACAGCAGCAGCCCTACACTCCTCTTATGATCAGTGGGACCCCTGTGGAGAGGGTGAACAGCTTCAAGTACCTCGGTGTAAACATCTCCGAGGACCTGACTTGGACTGCACACATTCAAACACAGGTCAAGAAAGCCAGGCAAAGACTGTACCATCTGCGACAGCTGAGGAAATTCAGGGTCTCACCAGCTATCCTGAAAACTTTCTATTCAGGGGCCATAGAAAGTGTTTTGACTCAGTGCATCTCAGTGTGGTATAATAATGCCACAAACCAGGACTGCAAAGCTCTACAGAGAGTCGTGCGCTTAGCTGAGCGCATCTCAGGATCTGCTCTCCTCTCTCTGCAGGGCATCTACCTCAAACGCTGCAGAAGCAGAGCTGCTAAAATCATCAAAGACTCAACTCACCCCGGTAACCATGATGGCATGACTGAAAGACTGCGGAGGAGTGTTGTGGCAATTTCTTTCATACAAACATCATCACTGAGTAAGAGACAACTCTTGAGTCCAAATTATAATAATACAAGTAATTTATTCCCTTGCAAGAGAAGATCTCCTCGTCACAAACAATACACATGAGCTAAGTCAGTGAGGGAAGACAGAGAGAGAGAGAGAAAGCAGTTGCCAGTCTGTTTTTATATTCCCCTCTGCTTCAAGGCTTTCTTCCTCTCCCTCCCTACAGGGAGAGATGTCAGTTCATTCACCCCTTAATGGTTATACAGGGTAAGGCAGGCAAATGCCCCCTGACCCTCAGGCTATAAGTCGTAACTGCCCTCATGATGATCCGTTAACCATCTGCTTTTCCTTACCTCCCCCATAGTAAATCACATAAAAGAATGCTTTTCTAACTATGAGTGAGAAAACAATATAATGCATACATCTGAAATCTATGTCTCACTGTTATTATTAATACCCATAAGGAAATTTCCATCACAATTCCCCCCTGTTTATCATTCTCTGATAACTGATTAATCAAACATTGTAATAATAATAGTAAAAATAATAATAAATACAAGTTCAAGCCATTACATCACACTTATACTCTTCATCTCTGATTTTCACATAAATGATCACTCTTCTTGAACCTGTGAAGTGAGTTTTTGAAAATTGGAAAAATGCTTAGGCTGTTTTTGTTTTGGACAGACCCTAAATGTTTTAGCAAGCAAAGTAAAGACCTTATTCAATAGCCGGGCTGAATGGACAGACACTGCTGTTGCACTCTCGGTTAAACCGAACCCTCAGTCACCATATCATAAACCAGAAAAAGTATAGTTCATAGTAGGAAATAGACATATCAATTTATCACTACTGAGTTACTTCTGTAATATAAAATGTAAATATCAAAAGTAATATAAAAGTATGTAGAAAATCCCTCAGTTTCACCCCCTCTCCTGGTATGTCATCTCGTATACGGATAACTACTGCTTTTAACCTTCTTTACATATCCATCATTCTTAGGAAGAAAAATAAAAATAAAAACATCATAACTCAATTACTCCTTTCACTGTAACTTCCGCTACTTGCATCATCATCCTGTTGGTCATCAACATCAACATCATCATCCGGATAGACTGTCATTTTCACCAATTGAACAGACATTCCGACCTTAACCAGTCTTTGTACTAAGCTAGACACACATTGCATTATGCATGGTATACATAGCAAAATTAGTACTACTATAACTATAATTGGCAACACAGTTTGAGCCAACCACATTCCCCAGCCCCCCTCAAGATTCATTATCCAGGTAAGCCATTGGTCGTTCGCTGGTTCAGGCTCCTGCACCGCCTTTCTCATGTGCTCAATCACATCAGTTATGTTGTCACTGTGATCTGGAATATTGAAACAACAAGATACTCCTAGCATTTTACAAACCCCTCCCTTTTCTGCGGTAAGCAAATCCAAGACTAAACGATTCTGAATAACTGCCTCTCTTAAATGTCTCATTTCATCATTTATCATAGATAAAGCATTTTCAGTGGCATTTGCTATTGCCAATACAGTCCATGCTAACCCATTCACTTTATTTATCGTTACTGTTGTTCCCACCCCTAGGAAAAGTGAAGTGTAGTATTATCAAGCAAATTGTTACTGACAACACAGTCATTATACATGTGGTTTTAAACAAGCCACACATTCCTGGCACTCTGAATGGGTGCCACGGCCTTGGACGCTCCATTCTCTCAGTTACTCTGTATCGAAAGATGCTGCTATGACCAAAGAATGTGAGAAAGTGCTGTTTTCGAAGCACTAAAAGTCTTATCTGTTCTGTTGATTACAGTGTCCACCCAGATGCCGTTTGCGCAATCAAAGTCGTCTCCTCCTTGCTGCTGATATTTTTTTCAAACTGGCGTCTTAGCGTTTACTGACACTCCCGTTGAACCTCCTCCAGCAATTGCTCCGCCTCCGCAATGGGCGGCACCCTCCTGCAATGGTTTATGTGAACCCACGTAGCCCTCTCTGCGACCTTCACCGCCGTGTGCGTCACCAGAAGTACCTGGAAAGGCCCTAGCCACCTTTTGGATTTCCAGCTCTTTCTCCTGTGATCACGAATCACCACGAAATCGCCAGGTCTGACCTCGTGCAGGAATGTCTCAGCAACCTTCCCCTGGGCAGCTTTTACCTGCACAGAAATATTTGACAACAGACAAGACATTTCTTTGCAGTAATTCAACATGTCATTTTCACACACATCCGTTGATGGCAGCCTTTGTTTACCCCCTTCCATGCCCATGAATGGTGGCCTGCCAAACAAAATTTCAAATGGGCTCAGGTTTGTTTTTACTCTTTTTCTCATTCTCATGTACATCAGTACAATTGGAAGGGCTTTAAGCCACGTCAGACCCGTCTCTTCACAGCATTTCGCCAATTTGTTCTTAATTGTCTGGTTCTGCCTCTCTACTGCCCCACCTGACGAGGGCGCGTAGCTGCAGTGAGTTCTCATGTCAATTCCCAAGAACTGACCCACCTGCTTTATTGCATCATTGACAAAGTGTCTGCCATTATCAGAACTGATTTTTCTGGGAATTCCCCATCTCGGAACGATCTCGGTTAACAGAGCCTTTGCCACTGCCGCCGAATCTTGTTTCGAGGTTGGGAAGGCCTCAACCCATTTTGACCACATGTCAACCATCACCAGACAGTGTTTCTGTTTCCCACAAGGGGTTAATTCGATGAAATCCATCATTAGATATTCAAATGGACCTGCTGGTGCTGGTTGAGATGCCAAGGGTGTTTTTATCCCTCTAGCCACATTGTGTGTGTTACAAGTAACACATCTTTTGCAAAAATTTTCAGCAACCACTGTAAACCCTTTTGTAAACCATAATTCCCTCATCTGCATTATCATACCCGCTTTTGACACATGATCCAACCCATGTGTCAACTTAGCATAATGCTGAAAGAAGTGTTTGGGCAAACAAGGAATGTCATCAACACTCATCCATACACCCCCCCGGAGACTGCAGCCAGACGACCTCCATCGTTGTTTTTCCGCTCCTGTGGAAAAAGACTGCATACTCTGTAAACAAGGGGAAATATCAGGGTTAGTCACAGATACTAAAGCACAAGTTGTTTCTTTTGTCTCCTGTGCTGCCGCGGCCTTCGCTGCCGCGTCTGCTCTCGCGTTTCCTGTGGAGATAAAACTTTTATCATTAGTGTGCGCTGCGCATTTACAGATCGTGACCTTGTCTGGTAAAAGAATGGCCTCCAAAAGCTTAGCCACAAGAGCTGCGTTTAATATCGGATGTCCATCCGACTTCAAAAAATGTCGGTGCTTCCAAAGCGCCCCAAAGTCGTGAGTGACCCCAAAAGCATAACGCGAGTCCGTGTAAATTGTCACACACTTGTCTGCCATAAGAGTACACGCCTCTGTCAGAGCAACCAATTCAGCTGCCTGAGCCGAATAATTTGATGGCAATTTGCCAGACTTTACGACTTCAAATTCAGTGGTCACCGCGAAACCAACCTTATTCAAGCCTGTTTGTGGATCTTTGGACGCCGACCCATCCACAAAGAGGACATTGTCACAGTTTTCCAAAGGTGTGTCCAACAGGTCTGGACGTGGTGTACACACCTGTTCCAAGACTGATAGACAACAGTGGTGTTCCTCGCCATCCTGTTCTGTAGGGAGAAGTGTGGCAGGATTCAAAGTTGTGCATCTTTTCACTGTTACATTTGGCATGTCAAGTAAAATCGTGTGATACCTCAGCCATCGGGCTGTTGATAAATGTGATGTGCTTTGCTCTTGCAAAATCATGGAGACCGCGTGTGGGACCTTCAAAGTCAAATCAGAATACCCCACAAATTCCCTTGAAGCCAGCACAGCCAGCTCTGCAGCTGCCACAGCTCTCAGGCAGTGTGGCAAGCCTGCTGCAACTGCATCAAGCTTCGTTGAAAAATATGCGACTGGTCGTAATCAGTCCCCATGGGTTTGCAAAAGCACTGAACTCATAAATCCATGTTTTTCATCTACCATTTGGGTGAAAGGCTTTTCAAGCACAGGCAGGCCCAACGTTGGGGCCTGAGCCAGCTGCAGTTTCATATTTGCAAACGCATCCTGTGCTTCTGTGGACCAATTAATCTTGTCACATGACCTCAGCCCTTTCCCTGTTGTCAGGGCTCTCAAGGGCTTTTCAAGAAGTGCATAATTTGGAATAAACGTTCGACAATATGCACACATTCCCAAGAATGATAATAATTGTCGTTTTGTTATGGGTTTCGGTACATCTTTGATAGCTTTTATCCGCTTTTCAGAGATAGCTTTACTGTTTGGTGTTATTGTGTGACCCAAAAATGTTATCTCCTGTCTCACGAACTGAAGCTTTGTCAGGCTGACCTTGTGACCCTCCCGCGCCAGGTGGTGCAGGAGAGTTACAGTGTCAGCCACGCACGTAACCTCATCTCGTGCACAAATCAATAAATCATCAACATATTGCAATAGCGCTGTTCCGCTCGATAGAGTTAATGGTTCAAGGCTCCGTCTGAGCGCTTCATTGTAAATCGTCGGAGACTCACAATAGCCCTGACACAACCTGGTAAACGTGTACCCTTTGTTGTCAAAATCAAACGCGAACCAAAACTGACTTTTTTCTTCCACTGGGACGCTAAAGAAAGCGTTGGCCAAATCAACCACAGTGAAATACATTGCATTTTGCGGAATTTGTGACAAAATTGTGTATGGATTAGGTACGCGGGCAGCTCTTGCAATAACGGCTGAGTTTACAGCCTGCAGATCCTGCACAAGATCGCCACGTGACTGGTTCACTTGTGTTAGATGTTATTTTCTTTACGGGGAAAATAGGAGTTCGCACTGGAGAATCATGACAGGGAATTATTACTCTCTCCTTCAGGAGAGACTCAAAAACCGGCTGTATTCCTCTCAATGCCTCCTTCTTCAGGGGATATTGCGATTGACATGGCCTGTAATCAGACTTTGGAGTGATTACAACTGGTTCACAACCTTTAATCAACCCAACATCATATTTGTGTTTTGCCCACAATTTTGGAGGTATTTCTGCCAGGACAGGATGAATGTCTGTGGCAGAAATAGATCCGTGTTCATGTTTCTCCATTGCATTCCTGACAATAGCAGTCACAGTTCTCTGTACGGCAACATTAAACTCACATTCCTCCATAAAAACACCTGCATTTCTACTGTGTTTCTGCCCGTTTGGCTTTTCAATCCAATCTGTGGCAGAAAGACATTTTCTCACAAACAGGCCTATTTCTTCCCATTTCTGTTCGGTGGCCTTGATTACTGATAAGTGAGGCGCAGACTGGCCTGTTATCAAATACAGCTGAATTTGTTTTTCTGACAGGCATGCCGAAAGCGCACACACATTTTCAGTCCAGAAAATCTTATTAAACCTTATTGTCTCATTTTCTGCCCCATTAAACCACTCTTCCTCATATTCTGGTTCACGCTCGCCCACGACATATGACGTACAATGTAATCTGTCAGGCCTCATACTTTCTATGTTTGTGGACACTGTGCGATCTTTTGCCAGTGTCAAAATCATTCGTGCCCAATCAGAATCTTTTGTCTGCCACTCGTAAGCCCATTGTGGCTCAAATTTTGCACAAATCATCTGCTGTTCCTCTTCAATCTGTATGCCAAACGGCCCAGCAGTGAGTTTCAGATTTAATTTACACATTAGATCCCTGGCCATTAACGGAACCGGACAGGTTTCAGAGCACAAAAACGCATGTTTCAACGCCCTGCCCCCCTCCGTCTCGCACTTCAACGGCACAGTATAATTTTCTGAAATGGTATGCCCTGACTTCAAGTGCTTTCAACCACTAAATCCGTCATTCTTGGTTCACAATCAACCATAAAGTCTATCATTGTCCCGTCAACTAACATGGGATATCTCTGTAGCCTTAAAACCCTAAACTTTTGTACATTCTCAGACATTCATCAGTCAACTAACATTATTCAAAACTTCAACAGTCACACATTTAACGGTTTGCAAGCATGTCTTCATTGCATATAGCCTTATTCAAAACTCCAACACTCACACATAAAGGATTTGCAAGCATGTCTTCATTGCATAGAGCGGTATTTGAATCAGTGTATGTGAGCGTGTTGTATGTGTGTGTCAATAAATTTTTACTTCCCTTTTTCGTAGCTTGCTGAATGCCTGTCACCCGCCCTCTCCTCTCCTGTTCTCCGTTCCTCTCGTTTCAATCCGCCTTACGCGCCTCTGGACAATCCTGTGCCCAGTGTCCGTGGTTCTTGCACAACCTGCACTTCGTGCAGCCAGAAAAGTCATGTTCACCCCTCGCACACAGTCCACATTTGTGCGCTGCTCGTGCTGCTTTAATCTGTACAACAGCCAGCTGCATCTCTCTCCCCCTCTTCGCTTTCGCGGCGCTGCTCGTGCTTGTTCATTCAGCGTCTCGCGCTGCGGTTGTCTTGGACGGAGAAACAGTCGAGGTCGGGGCGAATTTCAATGCTTCCAGCTGAGCCATTGGGTAGATGGGTGTTTTGGCGGTGCCGGCCTCACCGTATTTTCATGTGGGAAACACAAACATACTGTGGGTCATTCGGTTCTGGTGGTGCAGACACATACAAATAGACTTTCACACTTTTCATTTTTCCCTCCTGCTAACTTTCTGCACTTGCTTTTTTCCTCTTCCTGCTAACTTTCTGCACTTTTCATTTTTCCTTTTTTATCTACTTCCTTGAGCCAACCATCTACTTCCTTGAGCCAACAATCTACTGTTTGTTCACATCTTTTACATACATGTTTAACACATTTGCAACAGCAACCTGGTTGTTTTTCGCTACTTCGTTCAACCGAGTCCCTCACCACTTTCAGTTTTGTGAGGCTCAATGTTCCCTCTTTGGGAAAATCATGATGCTTGATTAATTTTTCAATATCTTGCATACATTTCTGACCATAATGTTTTTTTCATTTGGTAGTACACCGGTGTATCATATTTCACAAACTTGCTCTGAGATATCCCCATACTGGCTGTTTTCTGCTCCCGTGGCTTTACTCACGCGCGTCTCTTTAATCTGCTAGACGTCTCCAGCAGATCCGATTTTCTCTTATCCCGCAATCGGATCGGGTTGCACTAGTAGTGCCCTCTTAATTGTGATTTATCAAAATCTTTCGATTTTTCCTAACCCCAATTAACCTCGGTACCTGTTTGAAACCCTCTTGATCCGTACAGATCTCAAATTAATCTCAGGTTACCTAATCTGAACGTTCGTGTTCAGATTACTGTACCACAGAAACAATTTCCAGCCAATATGGTTCAATTTCACTCTTTTAAAAAAAACTGAATTTCACCCTAATCAAATTGAATTTAATTGACTCTTACCAGAGATGTCGTTTTGTGCCACCTGGGTTCTTTTTGATTCCAGTGGTCGATCCCTCCGGTCCCAACAGCGGAAACGGTCCCTCGTCTCTGAATCTTTTTTGCGAGGTAGGGTTGGAACTTTTCAGCTCCAAGGTGGCCTGCCTCCGTCCGCTGTCAGGTCCAGAAGTCACGTCCAAGGAATCCCACTATCTGACACCAAACTGTTGTGGCAATTTCTTTCATACAAACATCATCACTGAGTAAGAGACAACTCTTGAGTCCAAATTATAATAATAAAAGTAATTTATTCCCTTGCAAGAGAAGATCTCCTCGTCACAAACAATACACATGAGCTAAGTCAGTGAGGGAAGACAGAGAGAGAGAGAGAAAGCAGTTGCCAGTCTGTTTTTATATTCCCCTCTGCTTCAAGGCTTTCTTCCTCTCCCTCCCTACAGGGAGAGATGTCAGTTCATTCACCCCTTAATGGTTATACAGGGTAAGGCAGGCAAATGCCCCCTGACCCTCAGGCTATAAGTCGTAACTGCCCTCATGATGATCCGTTAACCATCTGCTTTTCCTTACCTCCCCCATAGTAAATCACATAAAAGAATGCTTTTCTAACTATGAGTGAGAAAACAATATAATGCATACATCTGAAATCTATGTCTCACTGTTTTGATTAATACCCATAAGGAAATTTCCATCACAGGAGTTTCTTCCCTCAGGCCATCAGGCTCCTAAACTCAGTCTCATAACATCATCACATCCACAGGACTCAATTTAATAAACTGTAAACACACCCATTATTCTCCATTATCCACACTGCTGCTATGTGTACATACCCGGTACAACCTATTTGCACATTCTCTTGCACATCCGTGTTTTTTTATTAATATTTATTATACACAGTATACTGTATTGCACATTTTATCTCATTGCACATCCTACACTTTTTATTTTATTATTTGTTCCCTTTTTCATTCTCACCTATATTTATATATATATTCTCTTGTGTTATGTTTCATTGTTTTATTGCTTATGTTATTTTTATTTTCTATTTTATTATTATCATTTTATTTTTTTTGCACTGTCCATTGAGCGGACCTGTCCCGACCTACATTTCACTACTGATTATACCCTGTATGATTGTGTATGTGACAAATAATAAAGAACCTTGAACCTTGAAACTGTATAGCTAGCATACAGTAGGCTACTGTTTAATTTTCAAAATAAATTTGAAAAGCATTCTATTTCCAGTAGATGGCAGCAATGTTCTACTAGCCCATTCATGTTTTCACTATGAATTATAGCCTACTGAGAAACGTACATCTTTAAAGTCAATTTAACATAAGTTTTACTTGTTTTGCTTGTTTAATAAGCCAATTGGCAAACATTATACATTTGCCAATTTAAATTTAAAATACAATAAATCCCCAAAAACTACACAAATGTAGTTGGAAACAAATAGCTGTTCGTGCTGGGGTGTTGACCAGCCATCGGTTTCCGATGATTTCAGCGTGTGTTACCTCAACTTGAGAATGTGGTGTTGCTTTGGCGGGGCAGCTAGTGTCGGGTCTAATGGATTCTAGGCCGCAGATGCCCTCGGTATTATCGCGTATGAAGGGTTTTTGCCCAAGTAAAGTTCTGTTTACTTGGGCAGAGGTATTAAATAAATTCAATAAACACAGACTGAAGAAGTTTGAGTCTTTGTTTTTTTTAATTGTGATGATTTTAGCTCACATTTAACAAATACCCACCAATTAACTAGTTCACCAAATTAGAATATGGTGACATGGCAATCAGCTAATCAACTCAAAATACCTGCAAAGGTTTCCTGAGCCTTCAAAATAGTCTATCAGTTTGGTTCACTAGGCTACACAATCATAGGGACGACTGCTGATCTGACAGTTGTCCAGAAGACAATCATTGACACCCTTCACAAGGAGGGTAAGCCACAAACATTCATTGCCAAAGAAGTTCAGTATGTTAACAGAAAGTTGAGTGGAAGGAAAACTGTGTGGAAGAAAAATATGCACAACCAACCGAGAGAACTGCAGCCTTATGAGGATTGTCAAGCAAAATCGATTCAATAATTTGGGTGAACTTCACAAGGAATGGACTGAGGCTGGGATCAAGGCATCAAGAGCACCACACACAGACGTGTCAAGGAATTTGGCTACAGTTGTCGTCAGAGGCGTCTTACCTGGGCTAAGGAGAAGAAGAACTGGACTGTTGCCCAGTGGTCCAAAGTCCTCTTTTCAGATGAGAGCAAGTTTTGCATTTCATTTGGAAACCAAGGTCCTAGAGTCTGGAAGAAGGGTGGAGAAGCTCATAGCCCAAGTTGCTTGAAGTCTAGTGTTAAGTTTCCACAGTCTGTGATGATTTGGGGAGCAATGTCATCTCCTGGTGTTGGTCCATTGTGTTTTTTGAAAACCAACATCAATGCACCTGTTTACCAGTACATTTTGGAGCACTTCATGCTTCCTTCTGCTGACCAGCTTTTTAAAGATGCTGATTTAATTTTCCAGCAGGATTTGGCACCTGCCCACACTGCTAAAAGCACCAAAAGTTGGTTAAATGACCATGGTGTTGGTGTGCTTGACTGGCCAGCGAACTTACCAGACCTGAACCCCATAGAGATTCTATGGGGTATTGTCAAGAGGAAAATGAGAAACAAGAGACCAAAAAATTCAGATGAGCTGAAGGCCACTGTCAAAGAAACCTGGGCTTCCATACCATCTCAGCAGTGCCACAAACTGATCACCTCCATGCCACGCCGAATTGAGGCAGTGATTAAAGCAAAAGAAGGCCCCAATCCAAGTATTGAGTACATATAGAGTAAATTAACATACTTTCCAGAAGGCCAACAATTCACTAAAAATGTGTTTTTTTTATTGGTCTTATGAACTATTCTAATTTGTTGAGATAGGGAATTGGTGGGCTTTTGTTAAATGTGAGCCACAATCATCACAATTAAGAACCAAAGACTTAAAATACTTCAGTCTGTGTGCACTGAATTTATTTAATACACAAGTTTCACAATTTTAGTTGAATTACTGAAATAAATGAACTTTTCCATGACATTCTAATTTATTGAGATGCACCTGTATATATATATATATTTTTTATTAATCAAAGAATCCTGAAAAAACAGGTTTCCAACATTGATAATAGGCTAAATCAGAATGGCACAAAATGTATTTTGACTTTAAGTTACAGTATATTAAACATCTTATCAAATAAATGCAGGCTTGATGACCATAAGTGGCTTCTTGTAAAAATATAAAATAGTAATGTATCCAAACTTTTGACATAATTTGATAATTTATTTTTACATTGCCCAAATTTTACATTTGAGCCCCTGCCCCTGAGGAGTCCCTTTATAGTTGCTTTCTTTTTTTTATTTCCATCGACCCACTCATTGAAAAAAACATACATTGCACGAGAGCCTCGGTTTCTGAACATACTGTGGGATATCAGTCAGTCAAGCAAATTCCATGCAACCCATCAGGGGCGTCATGCACTCATTATTTTTGAGGGGGCATGAGTAGGTTGGGGGGTGTTGTCATGTGACACACAGCAGCCACAATAGCACTTTATTTTATTTATTGTTTTCCATTTTATTTTAAACATTCCCAAATGCATTGACAATATCATGAAATATCTTGATTCTCACCTTTATAGGTGTTGATAGTTGGTGATGGTCAAAGCAAACTATGCAAAAAAAACAGTCTGTTTACTTAAGTAACAGATATGTGCGTCATGCCACAACATCATTTTAATACGACTGACTTTAAATTTTATGTGAATTTAACATTGAAAGTAAAAATGAATAAAACATTGTAAGTTAGGCTAGGCTACTTATCATAACACATTCATTGTACAGAAAGAGAGCAAAGAACATTTACATTGTCAAAGAACATTTTTGCTGACAGTCTTCAAGCACTCTCAAAACTCCCTTTAAAACCACTGAAGCTGTTTACACTGTGAAATTAATTTAGAGATACGTCTGCATTTTATTGTTTCTAACGAGAGAATTCACCAGAAAGAGGTATTCAGTCAGCGAGTGAAGAAAACAGTGGCTTTTCAGCTTTAACTCATCTGAAAGCCTCTTATTGGTCATTGCATTCATAAGCTCAACAGCATAGTGTGTGACTGGTTATAATGCGCAGAGCTGTAAAAATGCCTGTCTCTAGCTCAGCGAATGCAGATTTGATTTAGCAGCTGATGATATGATGCCAGTGGCGTAGAGTCTGGTTATGCAGTGTATGCAGGTGCATATGGGCCAGGGAAAGATTGAGGGCCCGACGAGCCGAGGAGGGACTTTTAATTTAAACAGGGGAATGAATATAGAGCCTTGCATGGACCCAGCCCTTGACTGACAGCTTATCAGAATTCTTTGCCCGAGTCAAACCCAAGCCAGTGTCTTTTTCCTCTCTCTCTCTCCTCATTACACAGCTGCTGTCACAATCACAGGAAGCACAGGAACGAAGGATGATATGAGGGGATACAATTCAAACTTTTAATGGGATACGAAGACCAAGGAACTCAGGAGACATAGACATCAAATGACATTTATAACAGCAGACGGCATGGGGCAGAACAAACTATAAATAGACAGAACTAAGGATGGTAAAACGAAACACACCTGGAACATGATTAAAACACGGCTGGGACTAAATGAACTCATAAAGAACAGGAAGAACCAAATATGGACATAAGAGGGAATGAAACACAGGACATGGGGACACAGGTCTGACAGCTGCTGTTGCAGCCACTAAAAAAGTTCATAATGGAAAAGTGGTTCTATTATTTCTTTATTAAGTGAATTTAGAAACATGATTGGAAAATGTTATGTTTGTTAAATTCTAGTTTTTTTATTTTGAAATACCAACCGGTCAGCGCCAGACAATGAGTTGAGCATATGTTTGATCAGTTTAGCCTAATAAACATGATTTGAGACATAAAAAAGCTTCATGCTTTTCACAATATAAATAAATAACAAAAGATCAATGTGTGATAAATATATAATCGTTTGTGCTAAATGTGGAAGCTGAAGCGTGCTATGAAGGACATGGAGGAGCTAACGAGATCACTTGCATTTGTTTTTCAAAAAGACTGGAAAATTAAAATATGCTGTAATTTATCCTCATAAAGGTAAGAGTATGATTTGAAGCTGCAAATAGATTTATTTGTGTGCACTCACAATATCCACAAAATGTTTTGATTTTTAAAATAAAGAAAACAAACAGGGCTGCAGGAACACTTCACAAAAAAACTGTACCGAAACTCAGCAAATATTTGCCTCAATGACACGATAGCCTAAATATATTTATAGAATGCTATAAAATACTACTTTATAACGAAATGATTCAAATAAAAAAATAAAACTCTTTCATTAGCCTATGTAATCCATAAAGATGCATTTCTCTATAAAGGCGCGTCCAACGAGGAGATATGGGGAGTCAGGTTAGTCAAACTTAATACTATTTTATTCTTATTTTTCTTATTTTTTTGGGACTCTGTGCCAAAAGATTGTGTTTACATGCCGTAGCCTACAAATACCCCACAGCGGCATTTTTGTGTCACACTGAAAAATAACTAAATACGACCCAACATCATCCTAATTTAATAACAAAATTACGATAATAAAAGCATGTTATATTGTGTGAAATTAATGTGAAAATACACCCAAAAAAACACTTGCTGACTTACTACGACACTGTATGACGCGCTGAAAGATTTATTCACGCTGGTTTGATTGCATCAAATATGAAAAATATTATTCGGCCATTTTTTTTTTGTCTTTTGGCAGTTGCATTCAAAATTCACTTGGCTCAAAAATCTGAGGGGGATTAAATAGATAAACAGGGGGAGATAAACAGGAATTATCAACAATTAGTTACCATTTTGTACACACCGTCATGTTAAATATAATTCAAATGCATTTAGTTTTATTGACTACAATATCATTGCTATTTTTCTGAGAGAGGCACTTTTGAATAATTTTGAAAAAGGGCAGGGGCTTGAGCCCCCAAAGCCCACCCCACTTTTTTTGCACCTTAAGGTTCAACACTGTGACAGAAATGCCTGTAGGAATTATGTTAAAATTCCAGTATTATGATCAGGGAGAAAAAAAAGCCTGTTTCGTGTATTTTAACCCAATTTGTGTCTTTCAATGATTTATAATTCCCTTTTTTTTTTTAAGTGACACTGTCGTGCAGTTTGATCGCGTTCACATCCGCACTTGCTATGTTCACTGTGTTCACTTATCTCGACCGTTTTTCTGTCCACTGCAAATAATCTGGTGGGGGGAGTTTGAAGTGGCGAAAGCACCGGTGTATTTCCACTGGCTGTGGAAAAGGGGAGGGTCTTTATTACCCCCAGTCCGAGACTGAATCACTTCATTACAGTCGGAGCCGGAGACAGACGACACATCGGCAGAAACAGACGCGCGAGCGCATCACAACACGCGACTGGAAAACAAGGCGCCCGCGGATGTTTGCAGAGTAATGCACGCATCCTGACCGCGTTCACGACGCTGATGCGGTTATACTATCACAATGGTTTCTATTCCGCTACTGTAGTGGTTTCTCCATCTTCACAGGAGCCACATTATAGGCAATCGCTGTTAAAAGGATTTCTTTAACGGTCGCTGTTGATGGATGTACAAACGGATTTTATATTTTAATCGTTCGTGATATTTTTTTCTGAGGACTGTGGGGAGATTCTGCACTGCAGTAAGGCTATCAGCAAAGCACTGTGGATGTGATGGATATTAAGTGTTTGTCGGCAAACGAGATCACATTTGGGTTTTCATTAAGAACAACGTTTGCTTGCATGAAAACATCAGTTGAATTAATAGCATTTGTGCAGTTGCTCATCCAGTGTGACTGAGTGGTTCAACGCCACTCTATCCTTCAACAGATGAGAAGCAACCTGTTCCTACAACTTCAGTTCCCTGCATTAGGGGAAAATAATGGTGTTTATGGCAGAAATCTCAAAACATATCAGAATCATACCACAAAAATAATCGCCCAGCCTGGAATCGTAATGAAAGTTTTACGGAGAAAAAGAATTGTATGGTTTATAGCGTATTTTCTGCTTTTAGTTCTTACCATGCTGAACTTGGCTAACTACAGATGGACTAAAGAACCTCAACAGTGTAAACTCCAGATGAGAAGCACTCCATATCAGGGCAGGTCAGACATCCGATTCTTTTACAGACCATCTCTTGCTAAGAAGAGACAGCTTGTCTATGTTTTGACCACATGGAGGTCTGGCTCATCCTTTTTCGGAGAGCTGTTTAATCAACACCCAGAGGTTTTTTTTCTGTATGAACCGATGTGGCACATCTGGCAAAAGCTGTACCCGGGTGATGCTGTGTCCTTACAGGGAGCAGCAAGGGACATGCTAAGCTCACTGTACCGCTGTGATCTTTCAGTTTTTCAGTTGTACAACAGCCCTGGAGGCAAAAACTTCACCTCCCTTGGACTTTTTGGAGCCACACTTAATAAAGTAATCTGCTCGTATCCTCTTTGCTCTGCTTATAGGAAAGAAATGGTTGGAATGGTAGATGACAAAGTGTGCAAAAAATGCCCTCCACAAAGCCTCAGGCTGTTAGAGGAAGAATGCCTTAAGTACAACACTATAGTCATAAAAGGGGTGCGGGTTCTGGACGTCAATGTTTTGGCACCCCTTATGGAGGATCCGTCTCTGGATCTCAAGGTGATTCACCTTGTGCGAGATCCCAGAGCCGTAGCCAACTCCAGGATCAAATCGAGGCACGGGTTGATTCGTGAGAACTTACAGGTGGTCAGAAGCAGGGATCCCAAACTGCGTCGGATACCCTTTGTGGATCCTGGCCACAAAATGAGCAAAAAGGACGGAGCAGATTACCATTCAGTTGGAGCTATGGAGGTGATATGTGATCGGACGTACAGAAGCCTGAGGACTGCCTTAAATCCGCCCCGCTGGCTGAAAGGGAAATACATGGCGGTACGCTATGAAGATCTGGTGGAAAACCCTGTCAAAACGCTCCAGAATGTTTATCAATTTGCTAATCTCAGTGCCAACCTTGACATCGAGTCTTTTGCTCTTAACATGACGAATGGCACAAGCTCTTCTTCAAAGCCATTTATTGTGTCTGCCAGGAACGCGACACAGGCAGCCAGTGCATGGAGAACAGTGTTGAGTATTCAACAGATAAAACAAGTGGAGGAGTACTGCCATCATGCAATGGCCATCCTGGGCTATGAACGTGTGAGAACAGCTGGAGAAGCAAAAGACTTGAGTAAATCTTTATTGACTGCTTCCAAACTGTGATAGCTTCCAAACGTCCGCCTAAAACGGAGCACCAGCTCAGTAACTGTGGATTTGTTTGTTTAAATCAAAGTGCTTTTGAAGGATCTCTTTATGACTGTCACAGCTCTTTGTGGTCATTCAATAGCACCCTTACTTTTCTAAATGGACCTGTAGATGTTTGAGACAGCAGCATCTGTGAACCACAACTGGAAAATGTTTACTGTTTAAATCAAATCTTGCATTGCCCTTTTCCCCCCAAAATAGATGCTTAAGTTTGTTTGGAATGTTCAAGGTCTGTTTTTGAGTTTCAGTTTATTTGCTGTATGTAAAATTGAGAAATGAAAATGGAAAATGAGCAACAGTAATACTGATCAAAATTGTAATGCTGTTTCTTTAGAATCAATTTAAAGACAATCATTAAAGTTCACAAACTCCACACACTTTATGAATGCCAGTGTTGTGTGTGATGTAAATAAAAACTTAAAGTCATGCGTTACAAATGTTGTAAAGGCTTTAATTCACTGATTAGTTATTGCTAAATTTGTCAAGAAAGCATTTCATTCCACTCAAGTCTGATTTTATCATAAATACAGGAACATTATATCTACAAATATTGCATTTAAATTAAAAATAAATAAATACAAATCACTGCAAAAGTTAATTCAGGAAAGTGAGGGTAGTTTTGAGAAGATCTATAACTGCATTTATTGGCTGATTTGTTGTCACTTTGTTTGATATTTTGCATGTACAGTAATCTGTACTATGTACACAAAATGTGTCAAGTAGGATCCATGCATTTAAGCATTGCTAACAAGTTTTTGTATTACTAGTATTACTATTTTTTTAGCTCACGTGCATTCTGTGGGACCTCTGCTTATGACATGCATGTCTTATGTTGGTCAAAAATGTAACACTGATCTACTTTTACTATTCAGAGACGTGAATGGGAGTGAGAGAACACCAAAGCTATCATTGATTGGTAAATTTGTTAGACCATGACACTAGTTTAATAATGAGTAAATTGGCTGATAATATAATTACTGTACAAAGGGTTAACCTAGGAACTGTAGTTAGTGAGAAAACATCAACCATATTTGTTACATTATGGTGTCAATCAGCAAAATTGTTTTTGATAGTAAATGAGACAATTGCCTTTCAATTTGATTGTGGAATTATGTGAAGTGTCAGATTTGGTGCAGATTTAATAATTTCATGCAAATAGTTCCTTTAGCACCCTTAAGTGCATGCTGGGAAGAAAGCAAATAAGACTAAACCACCAATTTTATATTGTAAGAAGAAAAATAAAACACTTAATCCAGATCAACTGCTCAATATTTATATGCTTTTAACAACAACAACACAATCTGTAACAATAAAGGTTAAGATATACTGTAGTTTTATCACTAGAATCACTAGAAATGTAACACAATAGCAAAGTTTCCATCTAAAATGCAACAGAGGAACAATGTTGTTGAAATCACTTTCAAAATCACTTCCAGCAGTTGAATGATAAAGTTATTGACAGCCAATCAGAATCCTTCCTTCTCAAGTATTTAAATCAGCAGATGATATAACTCCTACATACACATAACGTTATTGTTACTTGTATCTGTACAGTTATTGTTCTCAGTGTACACAGGCTCTTACTTGTGTTTCTGAAAGTTGCAAGTTGTTATAATACAGTAAGTAAACCAAAAATAACAAGTACATAGTCAGTAGTCATGTACTTATTTGGCCCACATTCAATAGCAAAGCCTACCAAACTAAATTTCTGTTCTCAAGTTATTTTAAACATGCACTTTACTAGCAGTAAAAGAAAAGTTAGTATATATATATATATATCTGGACACCACACGTTCATGGTGGTTATGATATCTCTCTGGATACTAAGCAGAAATAATGGCTATTGTCTTTCTTTTACCATAAGCAGTATTTTCAGGGGCATTTGGGACATTTTTACAGCTTTCGTATTTTTCAAAATGAATCGATGTGGTTTAGAATCCTGTGTAATTGGCCATATGGGGTTCTGTTAGAATCAAACAGGAACCAAACTTGGTTGCAGTAGCTACAAACACATGCTGCATCACATTAGGATGTGTTGTACCCAGGAACACGCTTGTGTACAGTTCATTCCCCTTGCACATCAGAATGACCGGGGACCATATTATTTCTCTGCTTGCCTCCGACGATGTCTTGTGCAGTTGCCATGACAACAGCTCAAGGAGGTGCAGCTATTATTTGTGTATGAACTGAAGCTACGGGAACAGGTTGTGAAGACTCAACCTTACAAGAAAGAGAGACAAAGACAGAGATCCTGTATGTATGTACTTTTATTTAATTAGCAGGTATATGACCCAGCAACTCTTTCGGTGACATCACCCAACGCATCTCATATGGGAATTGACTATATGGTGACTGAATCATGTTGATTTGCATTATGCATATGATGTTAAATTGGACTTACTGTATAATGACAGGAAGAGAAATGTATAAAATTACATGTCACATTTTTATTTATACTTTTTTTTGGGGGGGGAGGGCACATTTATCAAATCTGTTATATGGTCAAATTAATTAAGACTGTAATCAGATTTTAATTTGACCATTCTGCCCCACAAACATTCTGTTTCAAAACAGCTTTATAACATCATACATATTACAGAAACATTATATTTTGGTTTACTTTAGACCAAACTGGGACAGTAAGTTTTCTTCTATCATGGAAGAACTCAAGTTATTCTAAAAGAAATAAGCATTTAAATTTAATGCAATTTTGATGGCATTACAGTTATTAATGTCATACATGTTTGTGGAAAAAACACATTCTGAGTGTATATATATATATATATTTTTTTTTTATGACACTTGCTGTAGCCATTCGACTTTAATTTTACTGTTATGAAATGTGGACATGAACACAGCTCAACATGTGACTGGCCAATGGTTAAGTGATTTTACATTTTTTGCACATAATATATGACTACATGTAACATTCACTTTATTTGTTTAATCCAAATACAAAAACCGAGATATATACTGCATACCGCAAATCAGCCAAAAAATACAGAGATATTCATTTTTGCTTATATCTCCCAGCCCTAATACATAAATGCAAATCTAAACATGAATATATATATATATATATATATATACAAATAATATGTATAATTACAAAGAAAAGCATTTTACTGTGTGAACACAGTATGCAGTAGGCTAAGCACACGTGACGTGATATGACGCGCCATTCCCGCATCTGCGCCCATGACCACTCGCTCCTCATGTTTGCGGCTGAATGCAAATGATCATAATTGATGGACAACTATGCTCGTGAAAAGATATCAGCAATCAGGCGCCCAATAAAAAGATGAAGCCTGTGCAGGTGCATTCATAATCCTGTGAAACATTTTGGTTTGTTGATGTTATAAACCTGTTTTAATGTTGGTAATAGGCTAATTTAATCACCAACAACACATACATTATCTCTGAGTTTCCATGTTCCCTTACAGAAATTAGCCATGGTTTTAAAGAGTGAGACAAAAGTGAGATGTCTTTGACTTTGAAGGTGTGACAGTTATATGAAGATGAATATCAAGAAAGAAATGTGTGGTTCAGGAAATTAGCACTGCCTGTTGCCGTAGGCACAGTACTTAGATGCTTAGAATCCAATCACAGGAGATTTATTGACAATAACAGAACGAAAAACATGGGCAATATGAATCCACAGTCGATATAGCCAGTGTTGGGTAGATTACTCACAAATTGTAGTCTGTTACTGATTGCAAGATATGATAACACAAATTGTAGTTAGTAATTTAACATAATCCATTACAATGCCCATTTTAGGTAATAATATTCTTATATTATGATTATTTTATAAGCACTTTTTGATTGCTACTTTTTGATTACTTTTAGAATGCATTTGACTTAATTCATGTATTACATTGATTTAAATAGGATAATCATGTACCATATAGATATAAATAATACGAATAAGATAAAGAAAATATATTCCATTGATTGTGATTAACAACATGAAATGCATTAAACATTATGTTGCATTAAGGCTTTCCAAACTGGGGTTTTCGAAAGGAACTGCAGGGAGTTTGTGAGTTTAATGGAAAGCTAATAATGAATTAAATCATACAAAATGCAAAAATAAAATAATTTAATCATAACTTGTTAATAATTAATAATGTATACTTTAATGTGTTTGAAAGACAAATGCTTTCCATAGACATAGTAATATATGTTTAAAGGGGTCATGATGCTTTTTAAAGATCATGATTTGTGTTTTTGGTGTAACAGAATATGTTGCTTTAATGCTCAAAAACACATTATTTTTCAAGTACTGTACATTATTGTGGGTCCTCTATCAAACGCTTTATTTTCTACAAAGTCCCTCCTTCCGACAAGCGCAGTCTGCTCTGATTGGCCAACTGACACGGTGCATTGTGATTGGCCGAACACCACAAGCACTCATCGGAAATGTAACACCCCTTTCCATAACCAAGAGCTTCATCTTTCAAAATAAAAAGACAGTTAATAATGTCCTTAGTTTTACCAACAGTTCAAGCCCGAGAGGGGAACAGAGTCGCGTGACAGACACAGTGATGATGCCCGTATGTGTTTGCACACAAGCCGCGAGATAGCTGACTCCACTGTGATGTGACCCCCCCCCCCCTCTCTCTCTCTCTCTCTCACAAGTGCGCGTACACACTGTGCAGGTCCAGTTTTTACACACACGATGCGTAAAACTCCGCATTTGAACATTCAATAGTTGATACTTAAACTAATAACAAAACATACAGTCGCTGATTCAGAAGCGCCAGATTGTCAGAGCAAAGTCAGAATTACCTACAGTGTTGCTGTTCTGTTGTATGTAATCTTAGCGAGTCCTAAATGCTTCTACTTTCAGAAGGCAAAATAAAGTGTTTTTGCTTTGGAATAGAAACACAGCATCTCCCTGTCATGGCTGCATCAACACTACTGAGTTTACAGAAACCACGCCTTCTTTCTTTGTATGAACATTTGGGCGTCATTATGCAAATATTTCCACATCGTGACGTAGGCATGTGGGGGCATGTTTGAATGAGCCGTTTTAGGAGGGCGTGGTAGAGTCTTAACTTTTATAAATAATATCTCTTCGGTTTTTAGACTTTAGTCTTTGCAACTTTCAGGGATCTTATTTATGCCCGGACAGCTTGTAACACTCCAAAGAGAAAGGAACCAAGTGATAATTCAATTGAAGAAATGTATTCATCAGTAATTGATCCAATGTTGAAATGTTGAGAAAACATTTCTTAAAATTGAAATAATCTTTTTAAATCAGTGGTGAAATGCTGTGTGACCTCTAAATTTTCTGTGTAATTATAGCCACCTGACTAGTGTGTGATCTTTGTGTGAATGCCGTTAAGTCTTTCTGAATGTATAAGTGTTAGGCTACTTTAGAAAGGACAATTTAAAAGATGAAAAAGAACCAGTAAATAATGAATAATTAATGGTGCTTGCCATATATGGCAAGGCAACATTAGTGTTATTCGCCATTTCCAAATTCCACTTTTTTTCGGCGCGCTACTCCTCCCGCAGTTTTTGTCACAGAGCCATGAATGAGGTGTCAAAACGTGCGGCCTAATCGGGAATGGTGTGCTATGACTTTTATAAGCGATCGGGGGTACGATGTTCGCCCCAGGGGCGAAATAGCGGCCAAAAAAAACGCATAGACTTAACATTGCGAAAAACTTTGACGCCTCGTAGCTCAGAGAGTGGATTTCACAGAAATGTGAAATTTGCCACATTTGAAGAGGCTGGCAGGCTCTGTAAGACCATACCTCAAAATGGGGTAAAAGTTGCACCCCTGGGGGGCAGGAGCGTCCCAAAGTTGCCCCATTGACTTTCTATGGTGTAGGACAACCGCTTTTCAATTGAACATAACTCTGGATCACAGTGTCATAGAGACAAGGGGGCGGGCTCATTTGACTCAGACGACCAATCAGCATCTCAGGATCATTGTGAAGCTATCAAGCCACGCCCCTAGCAACCATTTAGAGCACCTTAGCAACACGTCCCATAGACTTCCATTGAAAGAGATCAAAGGGATATCTCAGGATAGAAGTGTCATAGAAACATGAGGGTGGGATCGTTTGACTCGGGGCAGCAAGCAGCCAATCCTGAATCACCTCAACACTCACTGGCCACGCCCTAGCAACCATTGTCGAGCACCTTAGCAACCAAAATTCACAGAGGAATATCTTCCATTCTGAATGTCACAGAGGCGTGGGAGTTGGTTTATATCATTCATACTGACAAGAAGCCTTTGGAGTATCGTGATTGCTAGCTGCCAAGCCACTCCCTAGCAACCAAACAGAGTACCCTAGCAACCGTTTTGCAAGACCTATATCTCTGCATCAGAACATCGTATAGAAATGGGGGTTGGTTTATACATTCACACTGACTTTGGAGCTTCATGATTGGCAGCTGCCAAGCCACTCCCTAGCAACCAAACAGAGTACCCTAGCAACCGTTTTGCAAGACCAATATCTCTGCATTAGAACATCGTATAGAGATGGGGGTTGGCTCTTTTGACTCATGCTAGCAAACAGGACTTGCTACATGCTACACATGCTAGCAGTGAATAGCTACATGCTAATAGCGCTTAGCTAAGTGCTAAATCATGCCAATAAAATGCTACAAACTCCATAGTAACCATCTGTGACAACTACCAACCACCTAGTAACACCATAGCAACCACCCAGATTACCCTAGCAACCGCCTAGCAACGCCCTAGCAACCACCCAGAACACCCTAGCAACCACCTAGCAACCGCCTAGCAACCACCCAGAACACCCTAGCAACCGCCTAGCAACCGCCTAGCAACCACCCAGAACACCCTAGCAACCATCCAGAATACCCTAGCAACTAATTTAAAACAATGATAGGAAATCTTGTTATAACTTTATAATAAATAAATAAAATTGGAACTTAGTTAAACATATATCAATATAGTGTTCACTCAGAACACCCTAGCGACCGTTTAGAGCCACCTAGAAGCAACATATAGAAGCCATATTTCAGCTTCCAGAAAATTGTATGGATACTAGGGTACTAGGTTATATGGTTGCTATGGTGTGCTTAGACTGTCAACTAGTCTTTAAATATCATCCCATAAACTGTATGAGTCAAAAAAGCCGAACTCCATGTTTCTACTAAAACCATGAATAAGCCATATCTCAGCACCAGAACATCGTACAGACATGGTTGTTGGCTTGTATTCAATCATGTACATTACCCTAGCAACCGGGTGGTGTTTTTTGCCACTGCAAGCACCATTTCACATTTTCTTCTGGAAATGTACATTCTAGTTAATTGCTATTGTTTGAATAAAATGTAATCATGTAATCTATAAAAAGTAACTGTAATCTGATTATAAATACTTAAAAATGTCATATAATTACAAGTACTTATATTATGATTACATAATCCAGATTACATGCAATCAGTTACTACCTTGCACCGTAGTAAGTTTGGCATCGGGCCAAAAACACATTTTTTTGCCACTAGATGTCAGGCCAGAACATAGTCAAAGGATAATTTAAGATATTATTTGATGAAAAATAACTAACTGTTACTCTGTGTAAAATCCTACGACAGTCATTAACAAAAAGCCACATTTATATGGCGGTGTCCGATCAAAGTATTTGAGCGGAGTGGAGTGTCAATTTCCCTCGTGCTCCGAGCATTTAATAATGACTCCGTGCTCACTGATATCAGAAACACCGCTCCGTATCCACAGTTCTGTTCATAACGTACATAAAATTAAATAAATAAAATAACAGGAGAGTTTCAAAGTGGCTTATTGGAACACTAGTGTGCAAACCTTTTTCCTACCACATGACAAGCTTGACAATAGCTGATTTTTGCTGTGCAAATTTCGTTTGTGATGAAAATAACAGTAGGCTACGTTTTCGTCAGTTATTTTTCCTACGAATCGATGCATTTCTTGCAGATTTCTGCTCATTCGAAGTCGGATACAGATGAAGTAGGACTGTAAGATTACATGTGTTTGAATGTATTATTGAGAGAGCGATTGCGTCTGAATATGTGTTGTAGTAAATCATGCTTTCAGCTGAAAATATTCAGAAGGAACAAATACATTCCCTGAGAACTATAACTTCCCGCTCATATCCACTGCAGTCATCATAGCCTTCAGATTCTTTCTGATTTGAGTGATCCTTTTCTATTTAGCTAGCTAAATGTGTCTAACGTGGATTCTGTCTAAATATGCAGTTATATTACGGGCCGTTAGCCTTGAATTGTACTCGTGATGGAGTAGTGGTGGAGCGCTCCATTTGTGAAAGAGTGAAAAATATGTCTGTATAATATTTCAATATTTAGATCAAAGTTCATAAATCTGTAAAATTTGGAAAGTATTCAGTAGTCAGGATATGTTGAATGTGTTTAAAAATGTTTATAAAATGCAGATAAGTTATCAAAATAATAATTTTGGTCAATCAGTGATCAATTAGTTTGGCACAATAAGGTGTGTAATCTATTAATCAGGCCTTGTTGAACACTAGGGATCGAGAGCTCGCGGTATTTCTCCATTACAATTAAGCTTGCGTTGGAGAAACATCATTGAGTGAATGTGCTTAATCTTCTCCCTTAAGATATTCATCTGAATTATTTGTTTATATAGTATGAGTTGATGGTAAATTATGTTTTAAGAGTGTGCAGTTGTTATTACGATATCGATTGTGTTCTGATTGACATGTTTAAACGTGTAATTAATTCAGATATGTGAAAGCTCTGGGCTCCATTTGGAGTATTAATGGCCCACATAATGGTGAGAGGCCATATGTTCAGTGATTAGCATTACATATTTAGTATACATTCTGGTAATTAATGTTTAACTTTGTTTATTTGATGCTATTTGTTTGATTTGCTGGGGAAATTTAACTATATTGAGAAACTGGATATCTAATTAACAGAGAGCATTTGAGACATCTGTGCACTTCAAGATAAAATAATTCCTTAAAGAGAGAATTTACATGTGGTATATAATAGTTTGTGCTAGTTTATATCTGTATCTGATTAAAAAGACTAAGAAGTGATTTCCAGATATTTTTTAAATGACTGTCTAATTACTAATTGTAATGATTGATTGTAACGTAAAAATAGCTAAAGAGGGTACATTGTTAAGCGCCATGTCACAATTATTGAATGTCTGTACAGTGAAGAAAAGGCCAATGTTGCGGTTTTGAAAAGTTGTTTATTGTTACCTGTAAAATAAGATTACACCTAAAGTTTGGTGTTGAGAAACATCCTCGAGTGAATGTTCTTAATCTTCTTCCCTTTTCAGGGGTATAACGCATTCAGAAACACACCGATCATACTCTGATTGAACCAGCCGCTATCAAAACAATATGGCTACGGGCGCGGGCCAGAAATTATTGCTGGCCCGCGGGCCGCCTGTTGCCGACCACTGGTCTACAGCATGGAAGTATTCACAGGATAAGACAAGCTTTCACAGATTTCCAAACAGGTAGTTTTTCACAGAACGAAAAACAGAAAAATTAATACAATGCACAGTCTCTGAGAAATATAGCATGAATGATTTTCCCGAAAACAGTTCATAAGCGCATCTGGGATAGCTGAATTGAGAATTATCCAAAATAATAAAACTGAGAAAACCCCTCAAACTGTAACACAAGGCATAAACTAGCATAAATATCAAGCTGCTAACCATGGGGAAATACTCCAATCAAGTTGAACTTTTCTATTTTTATTGATAGGCTATTCTAGTTTAGAAAAAAAAAAAACAAATTGTGCTTATGCCACTGGTGATTTCATTTTTTTTTAAAGGGGGGGTTTTTGCACTGTACAAACACAACAATTTTATATTTACATAAATGCATTTAGCAGACGCTTTTATCCAAAACGACTTGCATTGCATTCAAGTTACAGTTTTACATTTTATCAGCTCTTGCTTTCCCTGGGAATCAAACCCATGATCTTGCCATTGCTAGGGCCATGCTCAACTATTTGAGAAACCTGTATGCATCCAAATGTAAATGAGCTACAACTTCAGATTACAGAGGTCAAATGGACCATATCCAATAGCCCATGTACTCAAAGGCAGCCATTTGCCTCAATGGAAATAACCCGATCTTGTAAATGAGATGCAAAATCTAGGGGCTGGGGTTCCCTTTAAAAAGAGCCTCATGTAAGGGTTGATTATTCTCCCCGGTGAGATGAAGGTAAGGTTGTTAGTTACACTATTTACATTAGAATAATGTTCAGAGTGATTTTAAAACCTCAAGCCATGCTGCTCAGTTTGTATGCAACCCTCACAACAGTCTCCACTTGACAAGGGCAAACAATGTCTGCAAAATAAAGGGATGGACACTGAACAGCCAAATATACAATATTGAGATGACAGGAAGATGTGGATGATGAGGATTAATAAGGTTATTCGCCCTTCAACAATAACAATCAATGAAAGCATTTACATGCATTATTGTGTACACAAAACTAGTCAAAAAAACACAAATAAATGTAAAGAAATAATCTAGTGACCATAAATTAAACAGCGTTGAAGCAAATTAAAAAGAAAACCACAATCTCAAAAAATTCAAGAATATAAATGAATAATTATGGAATATCATGAAAAAAAATAAACACAGAAAGTAACAAATGTAAAAAAACTAAGTTTATAATTGGATTTTGAACACACAAGAACCCATTTTTTTTAAAACATTGATTTTTCTATTAGTGTAAATATTTAGTAATACAAATATTAAGAACGAAACAAAATCATATATCGGTTAATATATACAGTATAAGGCCCATATGGAAAGTAGACAATTATTTTTATTTAAATTAATACTTCACACAAACATGAAAATTAGCTGAAAATGTACTCACCCTCGGACCATGCAAGATGCAGTTTGTTTCTTCTTCAGAACAGATTTGGATTAAGTTTGCTTTACAAAACAGGTTAATTAATCTTAGAATCTCTTGTCCTTCAATGTGCCACAGTTCTCAGTCCACCTCAGCAAAGACAGCATGATTGAGGGAAGAAAGGAACACCGACACAGTGCACTATGATTAACCTGATAGAGTATGCAAATCAAGCTGATCCCGAGGCAAATTATATTTAACAATAACTTACTCACCAATAGATCCTCTACTGTGAATGGGTGCTTTCAGAGTTCAAACTGTTGAAAATATACAGTCAGGTCCATAAATATTGGGACATCGACACAATTCTAACATTTTTGGCTCTATACACCACCACAATGGATGAAACGAAATGAAACGAACAAGATGTGCTTTAACTGCAGACTGTCAGCTTTAATTTGAGGCTATTTACATCCAAATCAGGTGAACGGTGTAGGAATTACAATAGTTTGCATATGTGCCTCCCACTTGTTAAGGGACCAAAAGTAATGGGACAGAATAATAATCATAAATCAAACTTTCACTTTTTAATACTTGGTTGCAAATCCTTTGCAGTCAATTACAGTCTGAAGTCTGGAACGCATAGACATCACCAGACGCTGGGTTTCATCCCTGGTGATGCTCTGCCAGGCCTCTACTGCAACCGTCTTCAGTTCCTGCTTGTTCTTGGGGCATTTTCCCTTCAGTTTTGTCTTCAGCAAGTGAAATGCATGCTCAATCGGATTCAGGTCAGGTGATTGACTTGGCCATTGCATAACAGTCCACTTCTTTCCCTTCAAAAACTCTTTGGTTGCTTTTGCAGTATGCTTTGGGTCATTGTCCATCTGCACTGTGAAGCGCCGTCCAATGAGTTCTGAAGCATTTGGCTGAATATGAGCAGATAATATTGCCCGAAACACTTCAGAATTTATCCTGCTGCTTTTGTCAGCAGTCACATCATCAATAAATACAAGAGAACCAGTTCCACTGGCAGCCATACATGCCCACGCCATGACACTACCACCACCATGCTTCAGTGATGAGGTGGTATGCTTAGGATCATGAGCAGTTCCTTTCCTTCTCCATACTCTTCTCTTCCCATCACTCTGGTACAAGTTGATCTTGGTCTCATCTGTCCATAGGATGTTGTTCCAGAACTGTGAAGGCTTTTTTAGATGTCGTTTGGCAAACTCTAATCTGGCCTTCCTGTTTTTGAGGCTCACCAATGGTTTACATCTTGTGGTGAACCCTCTGTATTCACTCTGGTGAAGTCTTCTCTTGATTGTTGACTTTGACACACATACACCTACCTCCTGGAGAGTGTTCTTGATCTGGCCAACTGTTGTGAAGGGTGTATTCTTCACCAGGGAAAGAATTTTTCAGTCATCCACCACAGTTGTTTTCCATGGTCTTCCGGGTCTTTTGGTGTTGCTGAGCTCACCGGTGCGTTCCTTCTTTTTAAGAATGTTCCAAACAGTTGTTTTGGCCACGCCTAATGTTTTTGCTATCTCTCTGATGGGTTTGTTTTGTTTTTTCAGCCTAATGATGGCTTGCTTCACTGATAGTGACAGCTCTTTGGATCTCATCTTGACAGTTGACAGCAACAGATTACAAATGCAAATAGCACACTTGAAATGAACTCTGGACCTTTTATCTGCTCATTGTAATTGGGATAGTGAGGGAATAACACACACCTGGCCATGGAACAGCTGAGAAGCAATTGTCCCATTACTTTTGGTCCCTTAACAAGTGGGAGGCACATATGCAAACTGTTGTAATTCCTACACCGTTCACCTGATTTGGATGTAAATACCATCAAATTAAAGCTGACAGTCTGCAGTTAAAGCACACCTTGTCCGTTTCATTTGAAATCCATTGTGGTGGTGTATAGAGCCAAAAATGATATAGTTGTGTCGATGTCCCAATATTTATGGACCTGACTGTATATATAATATATACTATATATTATATGATCTATCCAAGATGGCGGCGCGTTCGGACGCAGCGGCTACTCCGGGTCCTAAAAACTGTGTTTTTATGTCTGTTAGTCTTGTCTCCTCGTCTTCAAACTGTCTGACTTTATCGAAAAATCAAAAGACAAACACCCGGAAACACATCTATGATCGCCAGAGCCTCCTGGATATCGACAATGTGTACAAACATCAGCTTTCACCGGCGACTACTGAGAAGCTACAAGGCCTCTGTCTGCTGCTGAAGCCGGACCCCGAGACCGCGGCCTCGCCTACTGATGCTACCCGCACAAAGCGGCGACGCCGGCGGTGTGAGAGGGGACAGAAGCGCGGCAAGCGTGGAGGTATTCGAGCTAGGCTAAGGGCTAATCCAACTAGTCCAGCAATTCCATCACTCATGCTCTCAAACGTTCGCTCTCTGGAAAACAAACTGGACTTAATTCAACTCAGCCGGTCTACACAGCATGAGACAAGGGATTGTTGTGTGTTTGTTTTCACTGAAACATGGCTAAACGACAACATCCCGGACTCCGCCATTCAGCTGCACGGACTAACCTGCTGCCGAGCGGACAGAGATTCATCACTGTCTGGTAAGACTCGCGGGGGTGGCTTGTGTGTGTATATCAACAAAGAATGGTGTAACAATGCAGCGGTATTATCAAAACACTGTTCATCGCTGGTGGAGTTTATGGTTGTGAAATGCCGACCGTTCTATCTGCCGCGGGAGTTCACGGCCATTGTTATTGTCGCGGTGTACATTCCCCCGTGTGCAAATGCTAAGGACGCGCTTCGTGAACTGTACAGCGCCATCAGCGAACAACAAACAAATAACCCCGACGGCTTTTTCATCATAGCCGGCGACTTCAACCACGCTAACTTAAAGACAGTTTTACCAAAGTTCTACCAACATGTGAACTTTGCAACAAGGGGAAATAACACACTGGACTTTGTTTACACAACAGTGAAACACGCATACAAAGCCGAACCCCGCCCCCACCTCGGATACTCGGACCACATCTCTGTTATGCTAATCCCAGCATACAGACCGCTTCTCAAACTGGCCAAACCGGTTCAAAAGCAGATCACGGTATGGCCAGACAATGCTACCTCAGCACTGCAGGACTGCTTCCAGGACACAGACTGGAACATGTTTAAAGAGGCGGCCACCTATAATAACCATACAGACCTGCAGGAGTACACTGAAACTGTGACTGCTTACATCAAATACTGCATTGATGATGTGACAGTCACCAAGACCATCACCACACGTGCAAACCGGAAGCCATGGATGACAGCAGAGGTTCGTGGGCTGCTAAAAACCAGAGATGAAGCGTTCAGATCAGGAGATAAAGCAGCCCTCAAAACAGCAAGAGCCAATCTGTCCCGTGGCATCAAAAATGCAAAACGGTTATATGGAAATAAAATCAATAATCATTTCACAAACAGCAGAGATACACAGAGCCTGTGGCAAGGCATTCAGACCATCACTGACTACAAGCCCCCGCCACAGGCCTGTGATGACGACACATCCCTCCCAGATGCACTCAACCACTTTTATTCACGGTTTGAAATGCAGAACAACACATCTGCACAAAAACTCCCCACACCTCCCAGCGACCAGGCACTCTGTCTGTCTCCAGCCGATGTAAGGAAGACCCTATCTAGGATTAACCCACGCAAGGCTGCGGGTCCTGACAATATACCTGGCCGCGTACTGAAAGACTGTGCTGAACAGCTGACAGATGTCCTAACAGATATCTTCAACATCTCGCTGAGCCAGGCAGTCATCCCCACATGTCTCAAATCCACGACAATCATACCGGTACCAAAAAAATCACCTGTGTCCTGTCTAAATGACTACCGTCCCATAGCACTGACTCCAATCATAATGAAGTGCTTTGAGAGGCTAGTCATGCACAACATCAAAACCAGCCTCCCCAACACACTCGATCCGCTCCAGTTTGCATACCGCCCAAACCGCTCTACGGATGATGCAATTTCCTCCACCCTCCACCTGGCTCTTACCCACCTAGAAAATAAAGACTCATATGTTAGAATGCTGTTCATCGACTTCAGCTCAGCATTCAACACAATAATCCCACAACAGCTCATCAATAAATTAAGCCTGCTGGGCCTCAACAACTCCCTATGCAATTGGATCCTGGACTTTTTAACCGGAAGACCTCAGTCAGTTCGGGTCGGCCACAACACCTCGAGCACTACCACACTGAGCACAGGGGCCCCACAGGGCTGTGTGCTCAGCTCGCTGCTCTTCACGCTGCTGACCCACGACTGCACTGCCAAGTTCAGCTCCAACCACATCATCAAGTTCGCCCCCCCCCCACCTTACCACATCTCAGGAAAAAACTGTTAAACTTTTATCTCTGTGGAATTCAGGTGAGCGGGCCTGCACAAGCCACCTGTAGCAACACACTCTCCTCTGCATGCACTAGACACTTTCACACACCATTGTGTGTCCATAATCCCACAAAAGACTGACTGTAATATATGACTGTAATGTATGTATGTTTACTGGCTCATGCACCACAAATCACCTTACACTGTTCCCCAGCCAGCTGCTTGAATGTCTCTCTTTTGCACATGTACAGTATATTGAAGTCATCTGCACAGTTGTACAGTTTGTATTTTTTGTACAGTTTGTATTTTTTGTTTCTTGTTTTTTAGTTTATGTATAGGTAACCACTTTTATATATAGCATATGTATAGTCAAAGCTGACAGTAGGTTAGTTTGTGTATAGGTTTATACTGTTTTACTTCATGTTGTATATCTGTATTTATGTAGCACCGTGGTCCTGTGAGGCACGACATCTCGTCCCACTATATGTCCACACATGTAGTGGAATGACAATAAAGCTCAACTTGACTTGACTTGACTTGATATATATATATATATATATATATATATATATCACAATAATCTACATGACTCCGGTCCATCAATTAACACCTTATGAAGCAGAAGGCTTTGTTTGTAATAAATGTGCCAAAAATAATTCCATATTTCCATGCATATTAATAAAAAAAATCTGAAGATTTGAATAAAACAAAACCAATATTAATTAAAAACTTAAAATGGATAGTTCACCTAAAAATGTAAATAAATAAAAAACTAAATAAATGAACATAATATAATACATAGGTGTTTGGAAAATAGATGGAATGGATACTATAATGATAAAACAGCCTTAATATGTGTGCACATACAGAATGGCTGAATAGTTTCATAGTGTACTTCATAGACTGGGCAGAATCTCTGACAAACTGGATGACTGATGATGGGTAGATATATGTACCTTCATGGTTATTTCAGTAAACATACCTCTGTGTGAAATTGACAGTGTTGAAACCGATGAACAGAATCACGAAACTGAAGCAGTTCATTTGAAAATTAGTCATCAAACTGTCTAATGATTTTCATAAGAGCTAAGCTCTGTGAAAAGGCCTGTTTCTAATTTGGTCCACAGTAGACACTCTTTCATCTATTTAGGGTTTTTAAGGAGGGGTGCATGACATGTTGGCAATTCTCTTAAAGCACACACTGGTTTAGATACACCTATTACAGACTTCAAAACAGATCAGGCCAAGTTTGGGACATTTTTTTTTTTTGAAAGAACTAATAATTATTTAATAATTACTTATAGGTCTTACACGCTTAAGGGAAATGGTCATAAACATTACCAGATAATAATTTTTAAGCTTGTGATAAGTAGCAGGAATAGTTTCTCTTCAGGAACTGGAGCTGCATCCGAGAACACATTGGGGAATGCCACCAGCGTGAGCGGCTCTGAATATCGTATGCAATCTATCCAAAGGATGGGCGAGACGTCACGGACAGGGGGATGTAGTGACCAGCTGGTATAAAAGCACGTGTGGTGAAACCGGCATCAGATTTTTGTCATTCAGCAAAGCGCTCTGTGTGTATCTGTCAGATATTTTTATGTTGTGAGTCTTATTTAGTGTTGTTTGTCCAAAACCACTGTTATAAGCTCCCTGATATCTTTTTGCATACAGCTATTAGGTATAACTAAAGGATATCTGCGAGATAAGGGCGAGAGCAGCTCACAAGCTTGTGCACGTTCTGCTTGAAAGCGGGGCATGTACAGTTGGCTCTCAAGGGACTCGGCTGTTCGCATTGTGAATGTTTTGCCAATGTATATGTGTGGATGCTAAATGTATATATGTGGGCCACATATAAGTATGGCCGATCTTGATACGCATGTAAAATCCATTTCAAATAATTTTGAGTAAAATCCCAATGTTTTTCCATACAGGAAGGTAATATATTCACATATATATGAAACACTGTTAAATATATTGAAATACATTTTGAAAATATATTTTTAAAATGCATAACATAAAGCTTATATTGTGTGTTTAATTACGTGTGTTTACATGTGAAATTGTATTCATGCCTCATATGATATTATATGATATATGATATTATATCTTATTTTATAGAATAGTATATCCTGTTGTTTTATATACATATACAACTGACTTCAAACAATATTTTGCATTCACTGCTTTCATATTATTATTCGATTTATAGCTAGGATGTAGGCCTACTATCCACTTAAACAATGCATGATGAAGTTTCAGGAAATTGTATTTGATTTATATGTACTATTTATATGAATGCATAACTTTGATGTGTTTTAGGCCGTTTTGGCCAATCAGAAGCCTGAAAAAGCTTCCAGTAGGCGGTGATAACAGCGCAGGCTCCGACGTCACAAGCCAAAAACTCTGGTTGCAGTTTTTGAAAATCTTCACCCTGGCAGGAGTTTTCAAAAATGTTCGGTTTCAGTGACCTGGTGCGTGTGGACTAACGGCCAAACCACATAGAAAAAGCTCTGGTTTTAAAAATAACCGCGTTCGTGTGTACAGGGCCAATGGGCGCGTGCATTGAGCATTCAAATCGCATTTAAACTGGAGCAGATGAAGTTACCATGGTAACAGGGCATCAACTCACTCAGCTAGGTAGGGAGAGTCTGTGTCTATGCTGTTTTCACTGCTTTCAGGTAAGTTTAGTCCCTAAAGTTTCACAAATAATAAATACAACCGTTTCTGACCCTTTCTTACATGTAATTGACACGTTTCTGTTGAATCTTTACTTTACAGAAATGTTTTAGTGTCTTCGAAAAGACCATTAGCATCACAACCGTTAACTAGCTATAGAGGCTAACAAGCAAAGGTAAGCTAACTATAGATTTGAGCTCTTATTAATGAACGTTTGAGTTTTTAAGCACATTTTATGCATAGATGAGCGGCTTTGATAGTTTTGTAAATGTTTTGTTGGTACTTTGTCAATAGATATGGAAGTCACTAAGCTAATTAATATAACCTAAAAGTCTGCACTGTGGGGTCAATCGATGACGCCACTTACATGGGCTAAAATGGGCTGAAACTATTTCAAACACATTTTTTAACTTTCATTGCATACACATATTGATAAATTGTACCCCAGACAGCAACATGGTGTTGGAATCTATGCGGGCCAGATGTGGGCCGGATCTGGGCCAAGTTAACACTGCTTGCTGTCTGGTACTGTGATTCCAGGAGTGTCAGGAAAAAAAAAACTAAAACAATTCAGGGCTAGTTATGGGTAATTAACATGGCTGAGACTTGGGCCAGTCATGGCCCATGTGTGGCCCTTCTCTGGAATCCAGACCTGGTCCACACTAGGACCATAATTCATTGCAGTATGTGGGCCAAGCAAAAGTTGATTGTGTGGGCCAGAGCTGGGCCAGAGAAAAATTGCTATGTGGGAAGGAGGTCTGCGTTCATGCCCCCTGTACAGGCTGGTGTACCAGATCCTTGGGTGGTCCAGGACAAACTTCTCTCGCTGAGAGCAGAGGTTGTTGAGACCATCCTCCAATCCAGAGCTTCCTCAATGAGGAAACTGTACGCCTTGAAGTGGAAACTTTTCACTTCATGGTGCGGAGACCGCCAGCTTGACCCAGTCAACTGCCAGACTGGTACAGTTCTGGAGTTCCTAGAGGCCCGTCTCTCCGCAGGGTTGAGCCACTCCACCTTGAAGGTTTATGTGGCAGTAATCTCGGCCTACCACACCTCTCTTGGTGGGCAGTTAGTGTGCAGAAACCCCCTAGTTACACGTTTCCTCCACGGTGCGTTGAGGCTGAGGCCTCCAGTATGTTCCTGCGTTCCACCTTGGGACCTGGCAGCAGTGCTCGAAGCTCTCTGCAGGCCTCTCTTTGAGCCTATTGAGGAGATTTCTGATCACCATCTCACTTTCAAGGTCACTTTCCTTCTGGCGATATCTTCTCTCAAGAGAGTTGGGGATCTACAGGCCCCCTCTGTGGCCTCTACACATTTGGACTTTGCGCCCGGCATGCCCAACGCCTTTCTATACCCTAGAACAGGGTATTTTCCAAAGGTCCCCTCCTCAGCACCACGTCGTACTCCAGGCCTTCTGTCCTCCTCACTTTTGGGAGCCTGACCAGCAAAAGCTTAATTGTATGCATACGTCCACAGAACTGCCATGTGGAGAAGGACGGACCAATTGCTAGTATGCTACAGTCCCCCTAAGAGGGGTCTGCCTGCTACAAAGCAGACCCTCAGTCTGTGAATTGTGGATGCTATTAACACTGTCTATGAGTCCTCTCAGCTCCCCTCGGCGATGGGAGTCAGAGCTCATTCGACACGGAGTGTGGCAGCCTCCAAGGCGTTTCTCGCAGGTGTCCCTATACAGGAAATCTGCAACATTGCAGGATGGTCTACGCCCCTGATCTTTGTCAGATTTTATGGCCTTGACATGGGGTCACTCCAGGCTCTTCCATCCTCTCGCCCTAGATGTGCTCCACAAGGATACACACTGGGCAGACACTTTAAAGTCTGGTAGCGTGGGCATCTCGTCCCCAATGCGTTCTCGGACGCAGCTCGAGTTCCTGAGGAGGAAACATCTCTAGGTTACGTATGTAACCTTAGTTCCTCGAGGAAACGAGACGCAGCATCTCTAAGCCAGACTTCCGTCATCCCTGCCAGCACTTGCTTGATTCCTAGAAACTGATGCCGGTTTCACTGCAGTTCTTTTATACCAGCCGGTCATTACGTCACCCCGTCCATGACATCTCGTCTATCCTTTGGATAGATTGCACACGATATTCAGAGCCGCTCACGCTTGAGGCGTTCCCCAATGCATTCTCGGATGCAGCGTCTTGTTCCCTCGAGGAGCTAAGGTTACAAACGTAACATAGAGACGTTTGTTTTGCTGCTAAATATTGCTTTTTTTACAAGGTTCTATTGAGAACCATGCTTTGAAATTACAACCCAAATTCTGGAAATGTTGGGATGTTTTTTACACTTGAATAAAATGAAAACTAAAAGACTTCAGATAACATGAACCAATATTTTATTCACAATAGAACATAGATAACATGATAAATGTTTAATCGGAAAAATGTTACGCCTGTATCCACTAAATGAGCTCATTTGAAATGTTATGCCTGCTACAGGTCTAAAATTTGTTTGCACGGGGGCAAAAAAGGGCTGCAAAAGCAAGACATCTTGAAAAGATTCGGCTGGGAGAACATATATCAACTAAATAAGTTAATTGGCATCAGGTCTGTAACATGATAATCTATGAGGGATGTCTTAGGGAGGCAGAGTCTCTAAGAAGTAAAGATGGGCAGAGGCTCTCCAATCTGTGAAAGAGTGCGTAAAAAGATTGTACTTTCAAAAACTATGTTCCTCAGCATCAAATTGCAAAGGCTTTGTAAATCTAATTATCTACAGTGCATAACATCATCAAATATTCTGGAGAAATCTCTGTGCGTAAGGGACAAGGCCGAAGACCTTTGTTGGATGTCCGTGGTCTTCGGGCCCGAAGACGACACTGCATCACTCATCGGCATGATTCTGTCATTACTAAATGGGCCGAGGAATACTTCCAGAAACCATTGTCGGTAAACACAATCCGCCGTGCCATCAGCATATGCCACCTTAATGCAAAATGGAAGCCATTATGTGAACATGGTCCAGAAGCGCTGTCGTGTCCTGTGGGCTAAGGCTCATTTAAAATGGACTGTTTCAAATTGGAAAAGTGTTCTATGGTCAGACGAGTCCAATTTTGAAATTTTTGTTGGAAATCACGGACGCCGTGTCCTACGGGCTAAAGAGGAAGTTAACCTTCAAGCGTGTTATCAGTGTTCATTTTAAAAGCCAGCATCTCTGATGGTATGGGGGTGCATAAGTGAATATGGTATGGGCAGCTTACATGTTTTGGAAGGCACTATGAATGATGAAAAGTATATAAAGGTTTTAGAGCAACATATGCTCCCCTCCCGACAATGTGTATTTCATCAGGATAATGCAAAACCACATACTGCAGCTATTACAACAGCATGGCTTCGTAGTAGAAGAGACCGGTTGCTCAAATGGCCTGCCTGCAGTCCAGATCTTTCACTTCTAGAGAACATTTGGCGCATCATTAAATGAAAAATATGTCAAAGACGAACACAAACTTTTCATTAACTGGAAAACCTGTATCAGGCAAGAATGAGAACAAATTCCAACACCAAAAACTAAAGAAACTCATAACCTCGATGCTCAGACGTCTGCAAACTGTTTTGAAAAGAAGAGGAAGGAGATGCTTCACCATAACATGCCCGCGTCCCAACTATTTTGATACCTGTAGCATGCATCAAATTTGAAATGAGCTCATTTTGCGCATAACATTTTAAAATTTCTCAGTTTAAACATTCGTTATGTTATCTATGTTATATTGTGAATAAAACATTGGCTCATGTGATTTGCAAGTCTTTTAGTTTTCATTTTATTAAAAAAAAACTAAAAACGTCCTAACATTTTCGGAATTCGGGTTGTACTATATAAAAGTTAATAGTGTTATAAAGAAACTTTCTCAATGTCCTTATTAAAGGTGCTGTATTTAGGATTGACACATAGCAGTTGAACTAGGTATTGCAGTCCAAATTCAAAATATTGGAGTTTTTTTTTCACCCGGCCCCTCCCCCTCAGACTTGACACACACTCAGGTTGCCAGATTAATGACACCAAGAGAAACAAGCGCACATGACAATAAATACAATGAAATACATTGTGTTTTTCGCCAACTGGCAACCCAGGGTGCCAAAATACAATTGGGTAAACTGGGCGGGTTTCACAAACCAAAACAGAGACCAACATTCTGGCCCAGAATGCACATTTTCAAAGGAGAATAACTGACTGTTGCATTGTTTTGCTGAAAAAAAGAATGTTGACTTAGCATGTTTCTTAAATATCTGCATATGATGGTATTTTTATGCTTTAGTAGAGTCAAAACACACAGCACCTTTAAGAGCCTTTGTAAAAAAGTGTGTTGTGTCAATAAGGTAATTATTTGAAAGCGCTGATACATTTGAATTAACATTGAAAATGAATAAAGACACTTAAATAAATGGTAGAGACAAACTAATTTGTGTATGTACGTATAGAGGGCATTATAGAGGATAGTGAAGATATTTCACTAGAACTTGGTCTTCACTGTGTGTGTGTATATATATATATATAGCAGAGTCAATATTTTTCCCCCCTAACAACCCCCCCCACCCCCTTTTTTAACTAAACAGATCTGAAAGAATGTCCCGTATACAGCCATTGGCACATACATTTCAGGCTTAAGTGAGAGCTTTTTTCTGCAGTTTACATCACGGGAATTGTCAATACAACTAAATGAGTTAAAGGATTAACAGCTACATATACATAGATGGCCAGCTTTAGCCCTTGCTGAATGAGCTTGCAAGGGCTTCTGCACCATCACAACCAGATGCACCCTGAAGCCAGTGACAATAACTCATCAACCCCTCTTCCTCCAGCTTAATTACAACAGTCCTTTACCAGTGCCATTGTGAAAACAGTGCCCTACTCTGGATTGACAGATGATTGCAAGTCTTCCGAGGCAAAAACGATTGATTTGTGAGAGGAATAGATATGATCACCGGGTTATAGTAACCCCTGGTTATAGTTCTTGCTGTGAACAGTCCTTCGTGCCCAGCATACACTGTATGATTTTGGGCTGCCCTAGATGAAAGATGACAAACGTGAGACAATTGCAGTGATTTCTTTGGTCTTGGCCATGGTGTAATGGTTAAACTGGGTGAAAAACAGGCCCGAGATTTATTGTAGTAAAAGCGTAGTAACTGTTTTTTGGCATATTGATCACCATTTGTACAACCATAGTTTTACTACAAATACCATGGTTGAATTATGGTTAGTGTAGCAAAACCATGTGTTTGTATTTTTTATTATTTAATAAATAGACCAGCTAGTGTACTTGAAAGACACTGAAATGAATAGGGTTAAGCGCAATGTTTGAAACTATAATTTGCTCCATGATGTGCGTTACTTCCGCATTCTTCGATTCCAATGGAAGTTCATAAGAGTGCCGCAACTCTTTTTAATGGTCGCTTTGTTGCATCCAGTCTAGGCAGCCTCAAACTGACACTATATTCAACATATTCATTAATGATGTTCTAACGCTTCACTCTCGTCACTTTTTCAGGATATTGTATTTTAAAGACAATTTTTTCAAATCCAAATACGCCTTACAGATCTTTATTAGCGTAATGATGGGTCAGAGGAATGCAGATCCATTTGCAGCTTTTTTGACAAACTCAGAAAGTCAACCAGGCAGGAGTCGATCTATGTCGTCAGAGATAACAGAGGAAATCGAATAGAATAAACAATAACCAGGTTAGAGTCAGGGCAGGTGGCAATCTGGGCACAGATAGAGTTATCCAACAATATCACAAAGGCAGGCTGCAGAGAATCACGAGAAGTAGAACAGTCCAAGGTCATACAAAGGGGAATGAAACAACAGGATACAAATGCTCAGAAATATTAGCTGGGACAAAACAAGACTTTGCGAATAATGAAAGTCCTGAAGCAGTTTAAATGGGCTGGCTAAGGGGAAACACCTGTGCAAGTAATCAGTCCCAGGCATGGGGTAAATTGGAAATTAAGTCAGAATATACTATACTAGTATTTCGGAGAGGGTGCCCTCCGGTGGCGATCGGAGAGAGCCACAGAGGCCTGATTCGTGACAATTAGAAATAGTTTAAGCAATGTTTTTCTCGCTTGTTCAGTGAACAATAGACAATTATTGCACATGCACCTGTAGAACAGTCCTTAAGACAGTTTACAGGCAGAAAAAAATGGTCACAGTTCCAATTACTTAGGATATTAAAGAGACCTTTCTGCTGACTCTGAAAAAAAAAACACCAGAATATAGATGCCCAGGGTTCCTGATCATCTGTGTGAACATGACACAGTGCTACAGCATTGTCCTTGATAAAAATACTTTGTCAATAAGAATGTATTATTATGCCAGTGTTCCTGTGGCTCAGTGGTAGAACATTGCGTTAGCAGCGCAAAGGTCGTGGGTTAAATTCCCAGGGAACACACATACTGACAATAAATGTATAAGCTGAATGCACTGTTGCTTTGGATAAAAGCGTCTGCTAAATATGCAATTTAAAATAAAAATATTGCTTATAAAATATTATGTTTATAAGAAGAACATTAATAATATGATCTATACATAAAAAGTAGCAAGATAATACAAAAATAGCAGGTTGTCAAAGGAGGTTATCAAAGAACAGTGAGCAATATACTGTAACAGAAATAAGTGGCAACACAGGAGAATGCAAAGCATTTAATAAAAAAAGGAGTAAATGAGGCGTATGTGTACTCATAAAAGTTCATAGAGACTGCAACAATATACTATGTAAGTATTTCTAGAAAAAGCATAGTTGACTTAGAATTTGTATTGCTGAATTAAAATAGAATTAAACTGATGTGCATCATAGGTGTTTTTATTTCATATATTTCTAGAATGTGAATCATTCTATCATATTTTATAACCGGAATGCTTTATAATATTAGATTTACCTAAACTGTTTTTGCACTAACACTAAATGTATCATTAATTTGTTATGAATTATCTTTAATGAATAAAAAAATCAAAAAGCGGCCTTCCATTTCCCTATAGCAGGCCAATCGGTGGGCAGGAACAACTCAGTTGTCCTCTTTCTGAGGGGAGCCAGGAGACCTCACCGTCCCTACATGCAATTTGAGATGAGACGGCCTACAGAGAGGAGGTGAGTACCCTGACTAAATGGTGTCAGGAGAACCACCTCTCACTCAACATCGACAAGACCAAGGAGCTGGTGGTGGATTACAGGAGACAGAGCAGAGAACACACACCCATCACCATCGACAAGACACCTGTGGAGCGGGTGACCAGCTTTAAGTTCCTCGGCGTTCACATCACCGAGGATCTCACATGGTCTGCTCACACAGATGCAGTGCTGAAGAAGGTACATCAGCGTCTCTTCTTCCTGAGACGGCTGAGGAAGTTTGGAACGAGCCCCAGAATCCTCAGGTCCTTCTACACCTGCACTGTGGAGAGCATCCTGACCGGCTGCATCACCACCTGGTTTGGAAACAGCACCGCTGGCAACCGCAGGGCTCTGCAAAGGGTCGTGCGAACTGCCCGCCACATTGTTGGAGGTGAGCTTCCCTCCCTCCAGGATATCTACACCAGGCGGTGTACAAGGAAAGCCCGGAGGATTATCAAAGACTCCAGCCACCCGTCCCACAGACTGCTCTCTCTGTTGCCCTCAGGGAGACGTTTCCGCAGCATCCGATCCCGCACTAGCCGACTGAGGGACAGCTTTTTCCCTCAGGCTATCAGGCTAATGAACAGTCACAAATAACTCACCTACATCACACTCCCACTCACACAACATGCCATGCACTGCACTTTAACACAGTTCTACCGGACTACACGCACACACTGCACTAACACAACCTATCTGCTATCACTGGACACCATACAATGAACATCCACGACACTGCATATGAATAATCTGTTGCACCTTTGCACATCTATCTGCTGCTCAACCAACCAATCTGCTGTTAATTTATAATCTGTTGCACCTCACATTATTACTATGTATAGACTACATTATGTATAGATACTGTACATAATGTAGATGTGCCCATACAGTGTATAATGTGTCATTGATAATTGAGTATGTCTTTATAGTACACTAAGTGTACTGAGTATATGTATGTGTATTTTGCACATTGTCTTCTGTACAGTCTGTAAATATGTACTGTCCATATGTAAATTGTTGTTGTTTTTTTTTGCACTGTCTGTCCATATGTAAATTGTTGTTGTTTTTTTTTGCACTGTCTGGAGCACGCTCATAAGAATTTCACTCACCAAGGCACTTGTGCTGTGGTGATGTGACAATAAAAGTGATTTGATTTGATTTGAATTTGCCCACTGTGTTGAGGGTCCTGAAGGGCCCTCCCTTTGAGCCGCTACTGTCTACCTCTGGTCACTGTCACTAAAGACTACTCTGCTAATAGCACTAGCATCGGTTAAGCGAGTAGGAGACCTACAGGCGCTCTCCATTAGCCCTGCCTGCCTGAAATTCGGGCCCAATAACTCCAAGGTCATCCTGAAACCAAAGCATGGTTACGTACCTAAGGTACTTTCCACTCCATTCAGAGCTCAGGTCATCACGCTCTCCGCACTTCCTCCTTCTGAAGAGGACCGGGAGTTATCCCTTCTCTGCCCTGTCAGAGCTTTGATGATTTACTTTGATCATTACGCCTCTTTTAGACGGACGGAACAGATTTTTGTTAGCTTCGGTAACTGCGCCAAAGGGCATCCGGTAATGAAGCAGAGACTCTCTAAGTGGATGGGTGGATGCTGTTATGCTGACGTACTCTTCCTTGGGCCTGCAATGCCCCATTGGAGTACGAGCCCATTCCACCAGAGGCATCGCGGTCTGGTGGTGTGTCTATTACAGAGATTTGTGCGGCGGCCGGCTGGGCCTGGCCATCCACATTTGCCAGGATTTATAACCTGGAAGTACTGACCTTAAAGACCAGGGTACTCTCTGCTTAAAAGGGCACACATACACTAAGCTATAGGAACAATCCTGACGGGCAATTGAATTCTTAAGGCGATATGTTATGCAGTCATTCCTCTACCAAAGCACTGCGTGATTGAATTGAGTTCCCATATGCGTCTTTTATCAAAATGCAGTACGAGTGGAGTATCGACAGGGAACGTACTGGTTACTGTCATAACCTCGGTTTCCTGAGATACGGACTGAGTACTGCATACTTTGCCATGCTAGGTAGCTGCACGACTTAGTCGTCGCTTTAGTCAAAGTAACCTGAGGATCCTATGGTGAAACGGCTGCTTATATAGCCAAATGGCTCCGCCCATTATGATGGGTTCTGGCGGGCTTCGTCGCCATAGGTTCGTGCAGCTCCGCTACCGACTCATTGGTTCATTTTTTATGCACCGCACGAAATATTAGTCGTGCAGTTCCACTGCGTGATTGAATAAGGCTTCAGTTCAGGAGAAAAAAGGCTTTTTCCCCACATGCGTCTTTTATCAAGATGCAGTACTCGTTCCATATCTCAGGGAACCGAGTTTGCGACAGCCACTCAGTACACTCTCTGGTACAGCCAATGAAGCAAGAGGTGTAACGTGGGCCTTATCATCTTGGTTGAAGACCAGGCACAGTGCCACATTTAGGATAATCTTCAGAGGTTTAATCCCGCATGAAAGAAAGACAGCCAATGGATCACTGCAGCAGTCAGTCAGATGACAAGTAGCTATGAGGCAAACAGAAAAAGTAATGTGATGTGCTCTTAAAGGGACCGTTCAACCAATAATGAAAATGATTACAAACCCATGAGACTTCCATGCATCTTCGAAAAACACAAATGAAGAAATTTATGATGACATTTTTATTATTTATGTCCCTCTGTTGAAAGTCCATACACACAACATGTTCATGCTTTAAAAAAAGTTCATAAAGACGTAAAAATAAATCCATATGAATCAAGTGGTTTAATCCAAATCTTCTGGAGAGACTTGATTTATATGATGAACAGATTTAATTTATGCTTTTATTCACATATACAGATTCATCAACATTCCAGTAAACCAGTGATATTTGTTCTTGTGTGTCACACAAGCAGTTTTAAGGTTTGGCAATAATTAATGAGGTTAATGAGTGAGGCTAAGCTTCTGTTCACCATATTTGATGTAATCTATGTATTAATTTGAAATATGTTTATGAGAAGTTATTTTGATGATGGTAATTTTTGTAGGTATTGCACCACGCAACGTTCTACAATCTGAACCTAAACTAACCTTGTTATTTATATGGTATTTTAAAAGACGTATTGATCTTAACACAATAATAAGTGTTTTCAGAGGTCCTCGCTATGATATAATTTCATATTTTATGTGTTATGTCTGCTAGTTTCAACACATGGTGTTGATTTTTTCATATATATATATATATATATATATTTTACTTTTATGATATGATTTATGATTATGATATCATGATATTTGAAGTCATCATCAAACACATCTAGGCACACATAGGCACAGAGGTACTGTAGTCATGCATACATAACCACATTCTTCACCATCTGTGCTCTCGTGCTGAGTTGCGGAGGCTAGAATCTGAGCCGCTTGGCTGAGGTCTGAGCCAGACTGGGCAACCAGAGGAGAGCTAATTCAGCTGTGCTATACACACAAGAATAGATGTTTTGGGCTTGCCATGTCCAGCCACTCGACCCTTACTCTATGACTCTCACTGTCCACTTTACACCCTTATTTGTTTCTAATTTCTCATTCTTTCTTTTTGTCTCTCAGTCTCTCAGTTTGTTTTGGCCTGAACCCACATGGCTATATTAGTTTCTGCCAAAGGCACAGCAGAAAACCACATCCACCCCCTTTTGAAGTCTTGTGACTTACTTCCAAATAACATTAACCATTTTTTAAATTCCAAGAACATAAAATACACATCTAAGAAGCTTTGTCATTGTACATGCAATAAACTTAAAGCAAAGAGGCGCTAAGATGCATTTCATGTACATATAAAAATACCAGAACTCTTAGCATTATTGGCTGTGTTTGCAGAGTGTGTTGTCACAGGAGAGTGTGTACAGAGGAAGAGGAATGAGTCCACTATTTCCCATCATTCTCAGCTTTGGCCCTCAATAACCCCCATTCCACCATCCAAATTCATCTGAATGAGCAGAACTATTTACAGCAGAGCTATTCTTGGTATGTTAATTTCAGTGATATTCCTCCTGAGCATCAACAATAAAACTGATATGTTCAGAAATGCATTACTGGTGGTGAGTTTGCTGTTAAAGATGAGTTTATATAGCATTTATAGTGTACATACATACATAAATACATATGTTGCATTGCAATATTTAAGTGTTTTGTATTTTTCATGGAGGGGGATTAGGGTTGAATTGTGTTTGTAGCACCACTAAAATTAGTAACAACGGAGTTCTTTGCAAAATAAATAACATTTTCAAGTAACAAGCTACATCTCCAGTGAGCAGCGGTGTGGACCAGTACAATGCTACATAGCTGTTGTTTTAATGCCATTTATGTTGTGCAAGCAGTTTTATAGCTGTGCAAGGCAATATTCAAACACGCTGTATTGTGTTTCTGAAGTAGCTTTGGAAAGTCCAATTCATTTTAGCGAATAAATTCATTCAGACAATTGAGACAACTGAGACACACACACACACATTCCTTGAATCTATGACATTAAGTGTCCGTTTATGAAATCAAATATTTTGTGAAATACTACTACTTTTCCCAGTGTTTTTCATTCAGTGATTCATTAGTGTTTCTTGGTTCAATACTCTCCTTCATTCATAATGGAACAATTATTTCACATCTGGTGTGGTTCCGTGCAGTGTTAACCTTTAATATCCATGGAAGCTTTCCATTTCACAGGTTCATTATAGTGGAAAAGGGTTCTTCAGATTTTTGAAATGTTCTTCATTCAAATGTTCTTCTTAATTGGCATGACATAAGGTGCATTTTTGTAGCTCATTATAATGGAGAACTTCCCACTAACCTGCAAGAAGAGGTAATTTGACAACATATAAAATTGGCTAACACATTTTTTTGAGTACTTCTAAAACTAATGCAACAACAAAATGTCCTGATATATTTACAAAAACTTGTTGGATTGCAAAAACAGGCCATTTGATGTTGAGACTAACATTTATCAACCCCTCATTGATTCATTATCTGTAGCCCTGGTTTCTCCTATTTGCAGTCAATATTCCAGTGTTTGTTCAAGTTCCTTTTCCAATCCTGCTGTAACGAAGAGGCAGTGTCGTTAGATCCAAGTGCAGCTTTATTATGTCTTAAGACAGGTCTTACAAGCATAAGTCAATCCCAGGCGTCAGATACCACGTAGGCAGGACAGAATCAAAAACAGAGTTCAGGCAAGAGATCAGGGCAGGCGGCAGACAGATAACAGAACAGATCAACTGGGCAGGCAGGGTCAGATTAGGCAGGCAGAGTTCTCTCATAAACGGGGAAACAGTCCAGGCCGGCAACAGGAAATCCAAAGTGGGAATACCGCTCAGAAATGTCTGCATGGCAAGAACAAGACTTCGCAATGTGTGCATGGAAGTGTGCTGCTTATATGTGTGTGTGTGTGAATAAGGTGCAGGTGTGGCGAGACAATCAGGGAAAATGAGTGATAGGTGACAGCTGTGTATAGGAATATGTAAAGGAAGGTCACAGGAATATCCACAGGACAATACACAGTACCTGACAATACCTGAAATATTGAAATGTATAGATTAGATACAGACAGACAGACTGAAGAACATTTATAAATGCAACACTTTTGTTTTTGCCCCCATTTTTCATGAGCTGAACTCCAAGATCTAAGACTTTTTCTATGTACACAAAAGGCCTATTTCTCTCAAATATTGTTCACAAATCTGTCTAAATCTGTGTTTGTTAGCACTCCTTTGCCGAGATAATCCATCCACCTCATAGGTGTGGCACGATACGATGATGATTAGACAGTATGATTATTGCACAGGTGTGCCTTAGGCTGCCCACAATTAAAGGCAACTCTAAAATGTGCAGTTTTATCACACAGCACAATGCCACAGATGTCGCAAGTTTTTAGGGAGCGTGCAATTGGCATGCTGACTGCAGGAATGTTGACCAGAGATGTTGCCCGTAGATTGAATGTTAATTTCTCTACCATAAGCCGTCTCCAAAGGCGTTTCAGAGAATTTGGCAGTACATCCAACCGGCCTCACAACCGCAGACCACGTGTAACCACACCAGCCCAGGAACTCCACATCCAGCATCTTCACCTCCAAGATCGTGACCAAGAGACCAGTCCCCCGGACAGCTGCTGCAACAATCGGTTTGCATAACCAAAGAATTTCTGCACAAACTGTCAGAAACCATCTCAGGGAAGCTCATCTGCATGCTCTCGTCCTCATCGGGGTCTCGACCTGACTGCAGTCTGTCGTTGTAACCGACTTGAGTGGGCAAATGCTCACTTTCGATGGCGTCTGGCACTTTGGAGAAGTGTTTTGTTCACGGATGAATCCCGGTTTTCACTGTACAGGGCAGATGGCAGACAGCATGTATGGCATTGTGTGTGTGAGCGGTTTAGTGATGCTAGCGTTGTGGATCGAGTGGCCCATGGTGGCGGTGGGGTTATGGTATGGGCAGGCGTATGTTATGGACAATGAACACGTGCATTTTATTGATGGCATTTTGAATACACAGAGATACCGTAACGAGATCCTGAGGCCCATTGTTGTGCCATTCAACCACGACCATCACCTCATGTTGCAGCATGATAATGCACGGCCCCATGTTGCAAGGATCTGTACACAATTCCTGGAAGCTGAAAACATCCCAGTTCGGGGGGGGGGGGGGGGGGAATTTTCCTCTCACCAGTAGATTATTGTTTAATTAAATGTTTACTTATTTACATTTATGCATTTAGCAGACGCTTTTATCCAACGCAACTTACAGTGCATTCAGGCTATACATTTTTTTGTCAGTACATGTGTTCAATGGGAATCAAACCCACAACCTTTGCGCTGCTAACGCAATGCTCTACCACTGAGCCACAGGAACACTTATTGTTTTAATTAATATTTAAAATGTATAAAAGTATTATATTTCTATTTTTATATTGTTGCAATTTCTAACACTAATAGTATTATGTAGTTAGGTGTTTTATTATATATTTTTTTATTATTTTTTTATTTTAACTTCTATTGTATTTTTAGTCGAGGTCTTCACTGGGTATATGTCCCCGGTGCTCATCCATGTGTCCCAGCCTCTGCCGACGATCAGGGCTGCAGACTTCATCTCCTGGCGCCGATCCACCATCTGATCTGGACACGGACTGAGAAACAGAATAAGTATTAGCGTATATGCCATGCTTCTTACAATGTAACGAGTACATGGTGTGTTATGGGAAGTCAAGTCAAGTCAAGTCACCTTTATTTATATAGCGCTTTTAACAATACAAATTGTAACAAAGCAACTGCACAATATCAAAATAGGAAAATAGTGTGTCAATAATGTAAAATGACAAGATTTAACACTCAATTTTCAGCTGAAGGCATTTCATTATTGAATTTAGTGATGTCATCGTCCAGCTCAGTTCAGTTTTAATAGTATCTGTGCAATCAAGTCGATGATATTGCTAGAAATGAAGTGTCCCCAACTAAGCAAGCCAGAGGCGACAGCGGCAAGGAACTAAAACTCCATCGGTGACAGAATGGAGAAAAAACCTTGGGAGAAACTAGGCTCAGTCAGGGGGCCAGTTCCCCTCCGGCCAGACTAACCAGCAGTTTGTTCCAACTGCAGCAAAGTCAGATCGTAAGTGTTCCTGGTTCTGGTTGATCTAATTAATGCAGCCTAACAATCCTTTAACGGATTTGAATAATAGAAGCGTATTAATGTGTTAAGTGTACGCCAGGTTAAAGAGATCGGTCTTTAATCTAGATTTAAACTGACTGAGTGTGTCTGCCTCCCGAACAGTGTTAGGTAGATTGTTTCAGAGTTTGGGCACTAAATAGGAAAATAATCTGCCACCCGCAGTCGGGTGATAGTCTATGTATTATCAAACGGCCAGAATTGTGAGAACACAGCGGACGTGGAGGACTATAATGTGATAAGAGCTCACTCAAGTACTGAGGAGCTAAGCCATTTAGGGCTTTATAAGTAATTAACAAGATTTTAAAATCTATACGATGTTTGATAAGCAGCCAGTACAATGTTGACAGAACCAGGATAATGTTGTCATACTTCCTGGTTCTAGTATAAACTCTAGCTGCTGCATTTTGGATCATCTTCAGTTTGTTTATCAAGCGTGCAGAACAACCACCCAGTAAAGCATTACAACAGTTTAACCTTGAGGTCATAAACGCATGAATTAGCATTTCTGCATTTGATGTTGAGAGCATAGGTCACAATTTAGATATGTTTTTTAAGATGGAACAACGCAGTCTTGCAGATTCTAGAGATATGGCTTTCAAATAAAAGATTGCTATCAAACAGCACACATAGGTTCCTAACTGATGAAAAAGAATGGACAGAGCAGCCTTCAAGTGTTAGGTAGTGTTCTAGGTTTTTACACGTGGGGTTTTTAGGTGTTTTTTCAGAATTTAGCAGTAAGAAGTTACTCGTCATCTAGTTTTTTATATTGACTATGCATTCCGTTAGTTTCTCAATTTGGTGTGTTTCACCGGGCCGCGAAGAAATATAGAGCTGAGTATCATCGGCATAACAGTGAAAGCTAACCCTGTGTTTCCTGATGATATTTCCCAAGGGTAACATGTAAAGCGTGAAAAGTAACGGCCCTAGTACTGAGCCTTGAGGCAATCGTTAAGGCACTTGTGATCGATATGATACCTCTTCATTCACTGCTACAAACTTTTTTTTTTTTATTAATTTATGAAAATTAGTTTGTGAGGACCGGAATAAAATTATTATTGATTGATTGATTGATGGCGGTCAGATAAGTACAATTTGAACCATGCTAAGGCACTTCCACTAATGCCAACAAAGTGTTCTAGTCTATTTAACAGAATGTTGTGGTCGATAGTGTTGAACGCAGCACAAAGATCCAGTAGAACTAATAAAGAGATACAACCACGATCAGATGATAGAAGCAGGTCATTTGTAACTCTAATGAGAGCAGTCTCAGTACTATGATACGGTCTAAATCCTGACTGGAATTCCTCACAGATACCATTTTTCTCAAAGAAGGAATATAATTGTGAGGATACTACCTTTTCTAGTATCTTTGACAGAAAAGGGAGATTTGAGATCGGTCTGTAATTAACTAGATCGGGAAAAGCCGATTAGTCACCAGAAGAAACGGACGTCAGCTTGTGAGTGTGTCTTTAATACTTGTTCATAGATCTGTTGTTTAAATTATTTACTTGCTCCTAGGAAGGAATATTTCGTTTCCTACCTATTTGTAGTCTGCATTTTCGTTGGTTGAATAGTTTTGATTGCACTTACTGGTAAATATAATCATTTGCGCCTCCATTGCTCCTTGGGCAAGGTGTTAGTTTCGTCTCAAGCCATTAGCACTCTGTTAGGCTTATTGGCTGGGCTAATCAGAAGCCGTTCACAGCGACTGTTGAAGTATTTAAACTGCTTGGTTCTTGTTTTAAATTGGGAAAAGCCGATTAGTCACCAGAAGAAACGGAAGTCAGCTTGTGAGTGTGTCTTTAATACTTGTTCATAGGGCTGTAGTACTCGAGTCCGGTCTCGGACTCGAGTCCGGACTCGAGACGTTTTTCTATCGTCTCGGACTTGTCTTGGACTCGTTGGTATTTGGACTCGGACTTGTCTCGGACTTGGTCATTGGACTCGCCAAATGTTCAAGTTGGTCTTGACCGAGTCCAGCAATATATGCTTTTTTTTTCTCTTTCAAAACAAAGACTCGCTTGTTCCGCAAATGGGTAATGTAATTGCCATTGGTTTAACTCCATCTAGAACGGGCATTGTCATTGGTCCATCTAGAACGGGCATTGTCATTGGTCCATCTAGAACGGGCATTGTCATTGGTCCCCTGTTAAATGCACAGCTGCGTCATATGAGTGTGCTCTTGGCTCTGAGAGTGCGCGCTGCCTGGAGGCATAAATTATCTTTATTTTGGCCACAGACACGCTGTCGGCAAGTTGTATAATACAGTTTGGTTGTACAAAGTTCGTTGGAGTTTTCCCTCTCACTTTCCTTCGCTTTTAAATACCTTATTAATGCCCGTGCGCATTTTGCTTTCACTTTCATTTCAGGTCAATTGCTTATTAACGACACTTACACTTATAACTTACAACGACACATTTTCTGCAATAAACATGGGACTTTAATTAACAAAACGAATAAAAATACACCATTACCATGCTATAAGTCTAATATAAAATTACAAACTTTGCAAAATGTTTAAATGTAAAAAAAAAAAACTGACAATCATCAAACCCCGTGGCACCAAATGAATAAGAAAAAGAACGAATAAGAGAAAAACGAATAAAGCCTGGAGGCACGGAATACACCTGGATGTAAAATAAAATAAATTACACAAAAACGTAAATAAAATAAAAAAATAAGCAAACACTGTGGCAATGGCTGGGAGATTTATCAGATTTTATCGGTTAATTCGAATTTAATGTTTTGCCACAATTAGATTTTTTTTATAAATCGAGGAATCGTGATTTTGAATAGAAATATTACCAAACGCTAGAATTAGACACTTTGATAAAGAACAATCCAACCACATGTCGATGCACATGATTAACCGCTCACGTGTGATGCTCTCTAGGTGCCCTTCACACAGAATGTGTTTTTGTGTTGACGCGGGCAGTGAAATAAGACAAATACAAGAAGATGTGAGTTAAACATCTTTTAATAACTAGAGTGCTGCGTTTTTAGAAAGCCGTTTCATGCACGAGACGCGAGCGCAACCGTCAAACGCGTCCATGTTTACATAGAAAAAACTATGGAAAAGCAGCGTAATTGAATACAAAACCCGTGAAGAAACTTACTGTACATGTACTGTATATCTGATCTTTCAGGTTTGCATCAGGGTGACAGGCTGAAAACTGCTGTTCATTGTTTTACAGAGCCTTTATAGTTAATAATAGCACTCTAGGTGTTATACCTTCAGTCATTTAGAATTTGAATTACTTGAGTTTTTTTGAGCATTTGTCTTGTATTATTTCAGAATATATAGCCTAATATGCATAATATAAGTTTGTACAAGATGTAGTTGTAGTTGATCTTTTCTGCAAAGATATTTAGTGATTTGTTTAACATTTACATCATGAAGACAACGTCATGTGTGGTGCACATAGAATATACTTTTCTTTAACTAGAGGGTTAATAAAGAGAAAGTTTCTTGAATCATGTTGTAGTTACATTTTCAAGTTGACTAGATAAAATCTTACAAAATCGAGAATTGGTCAAATATAAGTGAAATTGCTAAACCTAAAATATCCTCCTGAGAAGCCCCCCCCCCCCCCCTAAAAAAAAGTTTTCATGTCATTACATTGTTTAGACCATAAGACAAATGTTTTTTATTCATATTTGATTATATGTCCCACACAAGGACTAAAATTAAATGGCATGAATAGACATAAAAACGGCAAAATCAATGGGAGTTCTTTTTAAATCACCAAATAAATTTTTAGGTTTCAGGATTTTTTTATTCTAAACTTTGTTTAAGGATGATTCTCAACTATGTTTTAAAATGTATAACTAAATGATTTGATATACCATTTTGTTTTATGCAATATGTGTGTAAAAAATTCCATAAACTGGTTTCCCATTAAACACAGTGTACCTACACTGTATCTAATTTGCTTATTAATGTGTTGCTGTTGGGACAGAATATTGAAAAAAAAAATCATAATGGGAGTAATACATGGCCAGATTTTCATAATAATATATGTAATTTCATAAGCAAACTGATATATAATTTATTTCCCTATTCAATAGTTGTCTCCCAAAATGCATAATAAACATGCTTTTAGTCCTGGTGTCCTCTACATTGAACATGAATGAAAGTATGTCCTGTTTCATAACAGGAAGTTATATTTGAATTTGAAAACCCATAACATTTTCCTGAGATGTTGCTTTATGACAAACAATCTGAAAATGATTCAGATTTAAAAGACATTACAGAATATAATCATATTTCCATAAGGATGTACAATTTTTCACTAAATTAAATATGGCCATCTTTAAAGACGTATGAGAGGGTTTAAAAAACCTTTAGTATCTCTATAAAGCCCTGAATGAGCTCTGTGCAGGACATCCAGGATTATAACTGTGACATGTGAGGTCTCAGAGAAATACACTAAAATAGAATGTCCACTACAGAGACAACTCCACAGCTGGGTCTCAGGAGGAGAAATAAAATAGCCTAATTTGATCCTACAGTGTTGCTGCACATGCTTTAGATCATTACAAACAATAATGCAAAATTATTATATTAGAATAGAAGATATGCCGTCTCTCGTATCACATCAATTATCAATAATTAAATATGTGGTTTTGAAGAAGATTTTTTTCTTTCTCTGTTTTGACCGTCTCATTTGGACTTGGACTTGGACTCGAACCTCTTTGGACTTGGACTTGACTCGGACTCGAACCTCTCTGGACTTGGACTTGACTCGGACTCGAACCTCTCTGGACTTGGACTTGTCTTGGACTCGACAAAGGTGGACTTGACTACAGCCCTACTTGTTCATAGATCTGTTGTTTAAATTATTTACTTGCTCCTAGGAAGGAATATTTCGTTTCCTACCTATTTGTAGTCTGCATTTTCGTTGGTTGAATAGTTTTGATTGCACTTACTGGTAAATATAATCATTTGCGCCTCCATTGCTCCTTGGGCAAGGTGTTAGTTTCGTCTCGAGCCATTAGCACTCTGTTAGGCTTATTGGCTGGGCTAATCAGAAGCCGTTCACAGCTGTTTTCACTCTATTCTCTTAATTAGACTGTGTATTTATTTGATGTCCGAGGCTGACGCGGAAGCGTCTGCGTCTGCGTTCAGCATCCTCGTGTGAAGACAGACGAGTGTAAAGACAAGCGACTTTTTCCTGTGCGACTTCACCCGAGCAACGACACCGGCAACGCATTCAGGTATATTTTTTCCTCCCTTCCCTCACACACTCTCCTTTGCTATCCTCTATACTTCCACCTCTATCATGTGTTTCAAAACCATTCCGGTTGTCTCTCGACCACGCTCTAACATCACACGCAGACGGCAACGTAATCCTGCTAACCTGCGCCCCATCTCTACATCTTCTACTACACCTCTTTCTTTCTCTATGGCTCTCTGGAATTGTCAGTCAGCTGTCAACAAAGCAGACTTCATTTCCGCTTTTTCTTTACAATCCACTCTCAGCATCTTGGGCTTGACTGAGACCTGGATTCGTCCAGAAGACTCAGCAACTCCAGCTGCCCTCTCTAACAATTTCTCTTTCTCTCACACCCCACGTCAGGTTGGCCGGGGTGGGGGCACTGGTCTGCTCATTTCAAATAATTGGAAATACTCAACCCACTCGCCCCTATGCAATTACAACTCATTTGAATCCCATGCGATTACTGTAATGGCTCCTATAAAACTCCAGATTGTGGTAATCTACCGTCCCCCTGGTCAAATTCTAGCCCCCTTCCTAGAGGAGCTGGATGGGTTGCTGTCCTCTTTCATGGAGGATGGAACTCCACTCTTAGTTTTTGGCGATTTCAACATTCATCTAGAAAAGCCTTATGCTTCAGACTTTCATTCGCTCTTAGCTTCATTTGATCTCAAACGCCTTACCACTACTAGCACTCACAAATCAGGCAACCAACTTGATTTAATTTACACACGTGATTGTACTGCAGATAACATTCTGGTACAACCACTACATATCTCTGACCATTTCTTCATTAAATTCACATTACACTTTGCTACCAGGGTGCCACCAACCCCCTTACCGGTTACTTTTAGACGAAACCTACGCTCCCTTTCTCCCTCACGTCTTTCCTCTGTAGTGTCCGCCTCTCTTCCCTCACCTACACATTTCTCATCTCTGGATGTGAATACTGCTACTGATACTTTATGCTCTACTTTAACCACTTGTCTAGATGACATTTGTCCTCTCTCCTCCAGGCCAGCACGGACTGCCCCTTCTAACCCCTGGTTATCTGATGTTCTTCGTGAACATCGGACCACACTCCGAGCGGCAGAGAGAAAATGGCAAAAATCAAACGAGCCGTCGGACCTGAGTATGTATCAATCGTTTCTTTCATCTTTCTCTGCTGAAGTCCACACTGCCAAATCGTCACATTTCCATAACAAGATCAACAATGCTCCAGATATGCGTGATCTCTTCAGAACATTTAATTCTCTCCTCTGTCCCCCTCCACCACCTCCCACCACTTCTATCACAGCTGATGACTTTGCAACTTTTTTTACAAACAAAACTAAAACAGTCAGCAGTCAGTTTTCACCTCCACTCACACAGGACCCCCAACCAACTAGATCCACTGCTCAAACTCCCATCTTCTCCTTCTGTCCCCTCACTGAGGCGGAAGTATCCAAACTTCTCCTCTCCAGCCATCCTACAACATGTCCTCTAGACCCTATCCCCTCACACCTTCTCCAAGCAATCTCTCCCGCACTCCTGCCAGCACTCACACACATTATCAACACATCTCTCCTCACAGGCATCTTCCCCACTGCATTCAAGCAGGCTCGGGTAACCCCACTGCTCAAAAAACCTACATTAAACACTTCTCTTTTAGAAAACTACAGACCTATCTCTCTCCTTCCATTCATTGCCAAAACACTCGAACGAGTTGTCTTTAACCAGGTCTCATTGTTTCTTTCACAGAACAACAAACTGGACACTAAACAGTCAGGTTTCAGGAGTGGCCATTCAACTGAGACTGCGCTACTATCGGTCACTGAAGCCCTGCGAATTGCAAAAGCCAATTCCAAATCATCAGTCTTCATTCTGCTGGATCTCTCTGCCGCTTTTGACACTGTCAATCATCAGATCCTCCTGTCCACCCTCTCATCACTGGATATCACTGGGATTCCACTTCGCTGGTTTGAATCCTATCTCACTGGTCGGTCTTTCAGGGTGGCCTGGGGAGGGGAGGTATCCAAAGCACATAAATTGGTCACTGGGGTTCCCCAGGGATCGGTTCTTGGACCCCTCCTCTTCTCCACATACACTACATAACTGGCTCCCATCATACAAGCACATGGCTTCTCCTACCACTTCTATGCTGATGACACACAGCTCTATCTCTCATTTCGACCAGATGATCCAACGGTAGCTGCACGGATCTCAGGCTGCCTGGCGGACATCTCGGCATGGATGAAAGAAAACCATCTACAGCTCAACCTGGCAAAGACTGAGCTTCTTGTCTTCCCTGCAACTCCAACTCTACAGCATGATTTCATGATTCAGTTAGGTTCGTCAACAATTACCCCATCAGCTTCGGTCAGAAATCTTGGTGTAATCTTCGATGACCAGCTGACCTTCAAAGAGCACATTGCAAAGACTGCTCAATCTTGCAGGTTTGCACTACACAACATCAGAAAGATCAGGCCCTTTCTGACAGAGCATGCTGCACAACTTCTTGTCCAGGCCCTTGTCATTTCTAGACTGGACTACTGCAATGCTCTTCTAGCTGGACTTCCATCAAACACAATCAAACCTTTACAAATGATTCAGAATGCAGCGGCACGACTAGTCTTCAACGAGCCCAAGAGAGCCCATGTTACACCTCTCTTTGTCTCCTTGCACTGGCTACCAGTTGCAGCTCGCATCCAGTTCAAGACACTGATGCTTGCATATAGAACAATCACAGGCTCAGCACCCACCTACTTCCACTCACTATTACGAACTTACATCCCCTCCAGAAGCCTGAGATCTGCTAGTGAGCGACGCCTCGTGGTACCATCACAGAGAAGCTCAAAATCACTCTCCAGAACATTCTCTTTCACCGTTCCTGGCCGGTGGAATGATCTTCCCACCCCCATCCGGAATGCTGGATCCCTGTCAATTTTCAAGCAACAACTGAAAACTCATCTCTTTCAACTCTACTTGACTATATAAAAAAAAAAAAAAAACTCTTTCACTTTTTCAAAATCTTAATCTTTCTCTTTATCTTTCTCTCCTTCCCTTGCTAGCTTGTACTTATTTGAACAATGCCTGAGACTTGGTGTTATTGGCACTTCCTCTGTATGTTTGCCTCTTCAAGATTAATCGCTTTATGTACTCCCCAATTTTAAGTCGCTTTGGATAAAAGCGTCTGCTAAATGACTAAATGTAAATGTAATGTAAATGTAACTAGATCTTTGGGGTTAAGTTGTGGATTTTTAATGAGAGGCTTAATACCAGCCAATTTGAAGGTTTTTGGGACATATCCTAATGCCAATGATGAGTTAATAATAGCCAAAATAGGATCTATGACTTCTGGAAGAAGCTCTTTTAGTAGTTTAGATGTAATAGGGTCTAACACACATGTGGTTGGTTTAGCTGATTTAACAAGTTTATACAATTCTTCCTCTCATATAGTAGAGAATAAGTGGAATTGTTCCTCAGGGGATCTATAGTGCTCTATCTGATGCAGTACTGTAGCTAACGGCTGTATAGTTACAATTTTATCTCTGTTAATATCGATCTTGGAAGTAAAGAAGTTCATAAAGTCATTACTGCTGTGCTATTGGGACATGCCAACACCTGTTGATGATTTATCTTTCGTTAATTTAGTGACTGTGTTGAATAAATACTGGGAATCATGTTTGTTTTCTTCTAGAAGATATGAAAAGTAATCAGATCTTAATCAGCAGTTTTAAATGCTTTTCTGTAGGATAGGGTACTTTCCCCTCCAAGCTATACGAAATACCTCTAGTTTTGTTTTCCTCCAGCTGCACTCCATTTTCCAGGCTGCTCTCTTTAGGGTGCGAGTGTGCTCATTATACCACGGAGTCAGACAATTTTCTTTGATCTTCCTTAAGCGTAAAGGAGCAACTTTATCTAAAGTGCTAGAAAAGAAAGAGTCCATAGTTTCTGTTACATGATAAAGTTTTTCTGCGCTGTTGGATGTGCTGAGGAATTGAGATATATCAGGAAGATTATTTACAAAGCAGTCTTTTGTGGTAGAAGTGATGGTTCTGCCATACTTGTAACAAGGAGTAGAATTTACAGCTTTAGCTATATGGAGTTTACACAAGACTAGATATTGATCTGATATATCATCGCTTTGCTGCAGAATTTCAACACCAATAACATGAATTCCATGTGACAGTATTACATATAGAGTATGATTTTGACAATCAGTAGGTCCTGAAACGTGTTGTCTAACCCCGATAGAGTTCAGAATGTCTGTGAATGCTGATCCTAACGCATCTTTATTGTTATCGACATGGATATTAACATCGCCAACAATTAAGACTTTATCTGCAGCCAGTACTAACTCAGATAGAAAATCTGAAAATGATGTAATAAAGTCTGTATGGTGCCCTGGTGGCCTGTATACAGTAGCCAGTACAAACGTCGCAGTGGATTTATCACTAACACGTGTTTCTCTAGATAATGTTATACGCAGCACATAAATTCAAACGAGTTATACTTAAAGCCTACCCGCTGAGAAATACTGAGAATGTTGCTATAAATTGTAGCAACACTTCCCCCTTTACCTTTTGGACGCAGCTCATTTTTATAGCAATCAGCTGGAGGGGGTAGACTCATTTAAAGTAATGTATTCATCTGGTTTTAGCCAGGTTTCTTTCAAAAAGAGCACATCTAGTTTATGATCAGTGATCATATCATTTACAAAAAGCTCTTTCGTAGAAAGGGACCTGATATTCAATAAGCCAAGCTTTATAATTTTTTTTTCTGTGTTATATACATTTTTAATTTGTTGAACATCAATTAAGTTGTTATTCATAAAATGGTTTGGACGTTTTTTGTATTTTCTAGTTCGGGGAACAGACACAGTCTCTATAGTGTGATATCTAGGTGAAAGGGTCTCTGTGCTGATAATTAGCTGACTTCTGTGACGTGAGGCGGCTAGCAGACGGTCGGTTTAGCGAGTCTGTCTGCTTCCTGACCTGGGCCCCAGTTAGTTAAGTACGAACTCTAAGACTTTCATGGTTTTTTGACAGAGCCCTGACACTCCCATCATGTCCTGTTTTCACGTGAGCATGCAGCTTTGAGCGCTCGAGCCGTGCGCTCTCTCATCTGCGTACCTTGTTTCGTGTTGGAGCGTGGTAATTAGATCCCTGCACTCGTGTCTTGAGTTTTGGTTTCGAGTCGGGGTCCGGACGCTCGCGCTCCGCGTTCTGTCTCTTTGTGAGTGTGTGGTCTCGAGTTAACCTCCTCATTTGCTCCCTTTATAATCTCCTTCTGTTTGCTGTCCTGGGCTAGTTCGTCATCAAATGTTTCCTGTTCCTGCCTTGTTTTGTCATGCCCTGTCCTGCCAAGGCTTGCCAGCTGAACTGTTTTTCCCCTACGGGGTAGTTTTTGTTGCTGTTTTGTTTTATGTTATTTAATAAAGCCCATTCTCCTGCATTAGTGAGTCCTCGCCTCATCCCTTCATCTCCAATCCTGACACTATGTGCCATATTTCTAGAGAGAAGAGCGGCACCACCCCATCTGAGCCTCTTTAACATTATTTTTAGTGATCTCCAACTGGCGAAGTAGAACATCATTAGCGCCGACGTGGACAACAATCTTACTGAATTTATGTTTCGCATTAGCCAGCACTTTTAAATTTGCCAAGATGTCAGGCACTCTGGCTCCCGTTAAACAATGGACTATAAGGGCTGGAGTCTCTATTTTCACGTTCCGTACAATATAATCGCCAATAACTAGAGCAATTTCATCAGGTTTCTCAGTGAGTGCGTCACTTAGTGGGGAGAACTTGTTTGATTTTATGATCGGAATGGAAGAGCAATGTTTTGACCCGCGCTGTCACCCAGTTGCCCTGCTGCACAGGCTCATTTGGAACCGAACACTGTACATGACTCGCTGAGCTTGTTGCATCCAAATCCGTATCTATAGCCCTCACATTCTTAATATCCTCAACTAAAGTTTGGATGCGTGTCTTTAGTTCTAACATCTTCTCTGTCAGCCTAACTATTTCCCTGCATGTGAATCCCTCATCGCCGACAGAGAGAGATAAACTGTAAATGTGGCAGACAGTGCGAAGCTATATAGAGCTACAATCACAAACCTCTCAGCAGACAGGAGCAATCAATCGGAAGAGGAGTGGACCAACATTTCACAAGCCACAATCAACAACCTGATCAACACTATGCGAAGGAATTGTATTGCACTGTGTGAGAAAAATGGTGTCCACACCAGATACTAACTGATTTTCGGACCCCCCCGGACCCCCTAATACAGTAAAACTGTACATTTTAGAGTGGCCTTTTATTGTGGCCAGCCTAAGGCACAGCTGTACAATAATCATGCTGTCTAATCAGCATCTTGATATGCCACACCTGTGAGGTGGATGGATTATCTCGGCAAATGAGAAGTGCTCACTAACACAGATTTAGACAGATTTGTGAACAATATTAGAGAGAAATAGGCCTTTTGTGTACATAGAAAATGTCTTAGATATTTGAGTTCAGCTCATGAAAAATGGGGGTAAAAACATATATGGGGGTATAATTTTGTTCAGTATAGATTGACAAATAGAAAATTATTTTTCACTTGTATTACTGTATATAATTTTAGCAGGCTGCTAGCACTGACACTTGTATATGATGGAGATAATTACAACCAACACTACCGTCTCCCTTCTTTCTGTGCTTAGAGGGTGCCAGTTTATCACATGCTATTATAATTTTCTATCCATATCTCTCAATGTGTTGTTATTGATGTCACGCCAGTTCCAATGGCTGTTGGCTTGATTATACAAATGAAGGGCGTTGATATCTCTGGTTTTCCTGCTGATAAACTGCCTGCTGCACTTTCATACGTTATCTCTTTAACACAGCACCATCTATCTACTGCAGAGAGATCAAGATGCCCCTGCGGGAGAGAGAGAGAGAGAGAGAGAGAGAGAGAGAGAGAGAGAGAGAGAGAGAGAGAGAGAGTTCTGTTACAAAACCTTTTAAGAACTCAAGTATTTTTTATGTCTTTTTTAAAGAACTGTTGACCCAAAACAAAAATGTATTGCCCCTCAGGCCATCAAAGATATAGATGAGTATGTTTTTTTTAATCGGAAAAGATCTGGAGAAATTTAGCATTATATCACTTGCTCACCAATATGAGCTGCAGTGACTGGGTGCCATCAGACTGAGAGTTCAAACAGCTGAGAAAATATCACAATAATGCACACGTAATCCACAAGACAACGAAATGTTGCATGTTTGTATTACATTCATCATTAAGACATGTTCAACTTCAAACTATCATCTCATCTAAATCAGGAGTGAAACAGATCAAGCACTACGTCAAGGTTGGTTGCAGGAAGAAAGAGTTTAGGCTGCATCCATGTGCAAGCAGTGTATCCTTTTATTTATAATAAGCAAAAACCCAAATGCCACGAGGAGAACCAATCTAAAACAGACAAAGTACGAACTCTTATTTTGGCCAGAAGCAACAATTTGAATTTAAAACACCTTAATGATCAGTTTGTTTCATACAAACATGCAGCCTTTCACTTCACCAGACATTAATTGATGGACTGAATTTTTGTGGTTTACTTGTGGATTACTGTGATGTTTTCATCAGCTGTTTGGTCTCTCATTCTGATGGCACCCATTCACTGAGGAGAATCCATTGGTGAACAAGTGATATATAATAGAATGTATCCACATATTTTCTGTAGAAAGCAAAACATTTTTTTTTTTTTTTTTGAATAAACAAGCAAATCCACGTCATACATTTTCAGCAAACTATTCCTGTAATATTTAAGTGTACACTAAACATGACATTTGGGTGACACTTTACAATGACGTTCATTCCATGAGCTAACAATACTTCTAAGGCATTTACTAATCTTAGTTACTTTACGATTGTATTTTTGTTAACTATCATTAATACAGAGGAATTAATACTGTAACATATTGTTTGTTAATGCATCAACTAACATTAACTAATTGGACCTTAAAAGGTATACAAATAAAATTAAAATAAAATACAAAATTAAAATATTTGCTAATCTTTCATACAACAACTTATGAGAAACATTTATGATTTAAATAATAACGGTAAAATTGTGGTAATGGTAGCATATAAAATGTGGGCCATCTAAATGTCAAGTTTGCTATTTATTTATTTCAGACATTTATTTATGATTTTAATTGCTGGGTACGGCTGGAAAGGTCAAGACCACCAAGGTGAGACAGACCAAAATCACACTTAGAGACATGGAAAGTATGCCTAAAAAAACACACACATTTGTGAAAGTATGAGCTATACTAATGTATGTAGGCAGTAAACAACAAGAGAGCTCACTGAGTTTTGGAACAGACTTACAGAGAACCCCATGAGGAGCGCTGCAACTTAGCATCTTAATAGTGCGAGGCAGAGAGAGAGGGAAACATGTGCCTGGGCTGTCTGATTAGGCAAGATAACATTTCCATTCTGATCAGCATCAGTGCTGTAATCCCTGCTGCAACTCACTGTCTCATTACCAGAGCCTCCGAGCAAGATGTGCAATTAACATTCTTTACACATTACATCCCACACCAACTCGTCAGCTCAGAGTTCAGGCACAGTTAATGTAAATGTTAGCTCTTCCTGATTGCTGACATATTTATCTGTGTGTCAGGATGGCCAAGTGTTGTTCCAGCTGTGAAGAGGTTGGTGAGTAATACATGTGTGAAACAGCTGTAGGAGACATGAATGTCTGTGTTAGGAATGCAGTAGACCTATCCCAGAAAGAAGGGAGTGAGAGGAATATTGTATTTCAGGGAGCGATAGAATGAGAGAGACTCAATTCCAACTGCAGGCAGAGTAAAACTAAACCAATAGCAGAGTTTGCCAAGCACCAGACAAAGCAAAGCTCACTAAATCAACCCAAAGCCAATTTAATTTCAAGTTATTCTACAGAGTGAGAGACATTTTTTTTTTTTTTTGATAAAAGCTACTGTTTTCTCTTTGCCATATTAACAAATATGCATATTTTAATGAGAATATAACATGTATATAAAAGCTGGTGTTTTTAATTGATTTTCATTACCATAAGGTTTTTCTAGGGTTTGCGTGAACCATGTTACCATTATATTTTTCCAAGTAATAAAAATAAAATAAAGACAACCTTCAATTTAATCTATTACAGTACGATTATCAATAGGAGACAGTATGGTCATCCCTGGTATCATGATTATTTTAATATTCTAAATTTAAGTTCTAAGTGTTTTTGTATTATTATTTTTTTTTCACAATCTTCAGCACAATGCTTGTAAATTCAAAATTGTAATAATTTATGAAATAATTTAAAATGTTATATTTCTGAAAACACGGTAATTACACTGATTATTGAAGTATGTTTTACAAGAAATCTATTTCCTTTTTTGTAATTAAAAATGTTGTTTAATTCAATATGTTGCTTGTTATTTATTTGTAATAAATTGTGAAATTTAAGAGCGTGAGTGGAAACTGTCTCTATACTTTTTTACTATATATTGAAATTTAAAAAAATATATAAATGTAAAACATTGAACATCACCTCCCTAAAAATGAAAATGATGTTATCATTCATATTAATTTAGCTTGAGATGGCAAATGGATGGATTGAAATTGACACCTCAAAACAATATTTGATATCTCTGAAGAAATACATCTTATAAAGGCATTCTTTAACATTCCCATTATTAAACTGAAAATAGCATTTTTTTCATGGAATGACCCTTTAACTTAAAAATCTATTATAATATTCTAATGCAGATTTATAAATCTCTAATAAATGACTGCGAAGAAAAGAGACAGAGAGAGAAATTGATATTGTCCAGTGAAACTGCAGTATAAGAGGCCTTGGAGGAATATTACAGCTGCAATACATATTTGATTATACCGCTAAGAGACACACATTGCTGCATTATGTATTCCATAGCTTCCTCTGTTTTGTATGATAATAATGCACACCAAAAAATAGCTAATTTCAGAATTCCTAACCCGGGGAGATATTGTTGGCCCTGAAAGTCCAGAAATCTCATTACATCTTGCTTCATATTTCTCTAGTTAAAGTGCACACTCATTTGCTAACTTCACATCTCAGAGCCAGCCATCCTTTAAATTGGTTTCCGAATGCACATTTTTCAAACTTCATTTATTTCTATGCAAGATTGAAGTGAGCCGTTCGAGGGGATGGAAGGAATGAGAGTGTGATATATTCAAGCTGCTGGGAGGAAAGTGGTATCAGGGTGGCATTTCTTTATTCCACTGTCGTTATCAGTCCTTTCATTGTTGGATGACTTTTGTGGGTCCAGGCCCACACAACCCTCTCCTCCTCTGATTACACCAGAGAGAAAACTAGGGTTTGTGCATTGGATGGACTATGTGAGGAGAGCTCTGGATACTAGATATCTTGTTGCATATAAAGTGTCTGACACTGAAAACTAACAGATCACAGTCTGTTACCATCAGTGTTAGGGAAGCTACTCTGAAACTGTAGCTTTACAAGTTATCCTACACTGTAAAAAAAAATAATATTAAAAATAAATAGTTGAGCAAACTCAAAAGTTTAAGGCAAGATTGTTGTGTTTTCTCAACTTATTTTTTTAGGAGATTTTTGAACTGCATTGCAAAATCGTTTATGTCCCATGGCACAATATGATTACGATAACACAAATTGTACAAGTATGAATTCCACACAATAAATTAGTAATTAGAGTTCTGTCTATCACCTGAACAGCAAAAGATGACATGATGTCAATGAAAGCTTTGTCATAATGATAAAGATCAACAGACTGAAATAGATGCACCTTCAAAGCCTGGTGAATCAAAAAGAGAAATGAGTCCCATGACCGTGTTCAATCTTTTAATACTTCATGGCTTCCAGTAGTTACCCAGATAAAATGGCAGACATCAATGTGGATTCAATGCTAAATCAAGGACTTATCTAGACAATCATGTTCTAACATTTTTGGGGAAGCTACTTTGAAACGGTAGCTACAAGCAACTGTTAATTTAAATGACATGGGCCACAGATTAGATACTGATTTTAAATAGAGATTGTATTTACCTATGGTTATTTATTCACTAAACATTACATAATGTATAAGACGCTGTATACTGATTAGGACAGGAATAAAATAGCTGAGACGCTTAGGTAATTATTACATTACTGCAACTCTGCAAATCTGTAGACAATCCAGTTTAAATGTCTGAAAGGAATAGTTCACACAAAAAATGTGTGTAATAAACAAATCAATAATTAAGGTGTTTTAACTTGAAACCATCACTGTTGGCAAAAATACCAGTCTCTAACTTTCTCCTCTCACATCAAAGTCCAGAAACAAAATTGATCTCTCGATCTGTGCATATTTCTCTCCTGATTCCGACAAGATTACGTTTTTACTGTAGAAAACAGTATTATGGATAGGGAATCATATTTTAGCAGGGAACAATGGTTTAAAGTTAAAACACATCTAAATTATGGATTTATTAAAAGCAAGCAATCCACTTCAAAATATGTTAATTGATGGACTGGAGTGGTGTGGATTACTTGCGCAATATTGGAATCATGTTTTTATCAGTTGTTTGGAAACTCATTCTGACGGCACCCATTCACTGCAGAGGATCCATTACTGAGCCATGTGATGTAATGCAACATTTCTCCAAACTCATTTATATCTTGGATGGTCTGAGTGTGAGTACATTTTAATTTTTGAGTGACCACTCATGACCCTGAGCAGAACAAGATTTCTAATCCTCAAAGAAATGTTTGTTTGTGGCTATGTGCATAAAGAACCTGGCCTAATATAGTGAATTCCATATAATGCACTATATATGGAATAGAGAATGATTTTGGACAAAGCTCCATAAAACAACATTGAACATCACCTTGCTAATTTTGAGTGTGAGAGCCCTCTAGAAGATTAGGTAACTTATCAGTACTCGCAATGACCCACAAATCATAGTTTTACATTTCACTTCTGGGCTCTGTTGCTCTGTTGTTAGGAGCAATAATGGCTGAGCCTTTGGGCATCCACATTGAAAAGACAGGCCTCTTGGAAATAGGCCATATCAGATTGTCATGGGGACTGAGCTTTGCTCTGGTGTCACTAAAGCAAACCACTACACCACAGACAGAAAAAGAGGGTTCAGAAGTCCAGTGTTCAGTCAAACTATAGTGAATAGACTATAGTGAATAGCTTTACACTATTTAAACATGCAGGATTTGCATTTATATTGTTCTCCTTTAGAATGTGGCATAAGAAACAGACATAAAGTAAATGTTTTAGCAAAATAATGTATGAGAAAACATAAAACTCAATGATAAGTCAACAACTATGATGCAAAACACACAAAGAAAAATGATTGTTCAGTTGCAGATATGCAAATTTGCTTTCATACATTATATGCACTAAGCTAGTTGCCAGTTTTCCCTTGAAGACCAAGGTATGGATATCCAGCGAATGTTCTTCAGTTCATTCAAGTGAAACAGAGAAGACCATGGATGGGTGAGGCACAAATGGTTTCAATACATTGGCTGAAAGGCATAACGTCATGTTTCGGCAGCTTGGCAAGACTGCAGTCTCATAAATGCGTACGGAAAGCAGAGCTAATGATAATTTTTGGAGGATTTGTGTTATTTAAGCAGGTCAAATTATAATGTTGCTAGTATATTTTAAGTGGTTCTTACACTGCATGACCCCAATAAACTCAAGATGAAACACTAATCTCATGGGAAACAGAACTATTATCGATTGAAATGAATGTAGTCCTGCCTAAAATAAATGCAGGGAAATATTTATTTATATCCATCTTACTTACTTAAATTACTTCCTAATATAATAAGGGCTGCTCATGGATCAGAAAAAAGTAAGCGCTTTCATAAAATATAATGTGCTGGAAAATCATCTTGTGTTGATCCTGGAAGAACATTTCTGTCAAACAAACATAGTTGTAATGCTAAATGTATTCCAATGCACCCTGCATGCATTTTATGTTAAATATTCATGCAATTTATAGTAATTACCAGCATAATCCATATTTGGAAGATGCATTCATTATCCTCTTGGTTTAGAAATGAGGAACACTTGCAGTCTGCATGTGCATGACACTTTGGTTTACTTGAAGGGGTGTGCATAAGACACATGTCATGCATATGAATGCATGTTTATGACAACTGTCATTAAGTGTCATTTGCTCAGTTATGTAATTTTTTATGCAACAATTACATTTTTTGAGATGTCTTTGTTATGGGCTAGGGTTAGGGGTAAGGGTAGGGTTAGGTAAAATAATGTATTTTTTGCATTATAAATGACATAACTGAGCGAATAACACTTAATGACAGTTGGCATAAACATGCATAAACATGTGTCATGTCATGATTATGAAGGTGTCATGTCAGTCTTATGCACACCCCTTCAAGTAAAGTGTTATCGACACTTCTGCATGCATTTGTCACTAAACCACCATAAGAAAGGCAGAGGAAATTAGGATACTTTCAGGGACCAATGTACTGAATGTTTTCTATTCTAGGAGACACATCTCAAATGTCTAATTGACATTGCAGAGATCAAAGTTAAGAGCTGATCATTATTTAACAAGTGAATTCAGTGAAAACAGAAGTTAGTGAAAATGATAAATATAGAGGACTAAATCCAACTGTATCTGAGAGAGATGAAAAAAAGCTAATGGCACCTTTGATTATCAAATATTACTGGGTTGGTGTTGCAATGGAATCTGGTCAAAAGGTTGATTTATCTACTTAATGTATGAGCTGTGTCACATATGTCTATTATTATATTCTCCAAATGACACAGTTAAAGGTGACCCATAATCCCCCTTTTCACAATATGTAAAATAAGTTTCTGATGTCCCCAGAGCGTATATGTGAAGTTGTAGCTCAATATACCCCACAGACAATTTTTTATAGCTTGTTAAAATTGCCATGTTTAGGGTTTGAGCCAAAACGCGCTGAATATGAGTATGTTGTTTTAATTGCAAATGAGCTGTTGCTCCCGGAGAAGAGGGCGGAGCTTCAAGAGCTCAAGCTCTGGCATTAACAGTGCTTGCATTTGCAAATCAACATTCCACTATTAGTACAAGCCTGTATACTTTACAGATTACATATTCTTCAAAAGCCTGTCATCTGATTGTACTGTGCATGATAAATTTGCGTTTATGAATTACATAGACAGGGAGCACGGCAGGATAAAAATAACAACATAGCTGGTGTCATGCTATCACAAACTTTATAAGCCCCACGTCTGATTATAAACTCGACAACTTCAAGCGATCGACTCACATTGCTTTCATATGCAACTTTTAACTACCAATTTCTTATTCATGGTCATTCTGATGGCACTTGAAGGCAGCGTCAGTGAAAATAGGCAGAGACAATGATAGCTTTAGGAATTAGCCGTACAGAGTGCCAAGAAGCTTGTTCAGAAAGGCAATTTAGAAAACAAACACATGATATTTACTTTGTCTGAAGCTGACGTTCATGCACAAAGCATTGTATTGATTCCTAAACATATAGGCAAGGCAAGGCAAGGCAAGTTTATTTATATAGCACATTTCATACACAGTGGTAATTCAAAGTGCTTTACATAAAAAGTAAAATAATCATTCACAGCAATAAAAACAAGGAGTTCAAAATAATAAAACAAGGAATTTTAAAATGATATAGAAATTGATTTAAAATGAAATTTAAAACAGTTAAATAGAATAGGATTATACATAAAATAATGCAGTCAGTTCGGACGTAGCACAGTGCTCATTCAACAAATGCACAGCTATATAGGGGATATTACTGATTTTTTCTGGGATATTTCCTTCGAAAATGAAATTTAACCACACTCCTATGTTCATTAATGCATCCCATAACACAACACTTGTAAAGCCTCTTTGGTGCTGACATTGTATATAACTCCAGTAATGGCGGTACCGCAGTTTCCCACTCAGGGCTGTGTGTATGCTAATAGGGCAGAGAGCATCACAAATGGGCGTGACTTTTTCCCCTTAGTAATGTGAACAGAGGGAGAATCTGAAACAGCTCTTTTGGAGAGACTGTTCATGATTTATTGGTTTTATAAAAAAAAAAAATAGTTGGTGGATTTTCAACATTATAGGCTGGTTGTTTTCACACACTGCAGCCTCACAACTGTGTTCAAACACTTTATAAAAGGGATTTTTGTATAATATGCCCCCTTTAAGTGAACCCCTCCAAAACTTGTCACCACAGTACATACAATACAAAAAATATAAGTTAAGAAAATACTGTAAAGTGTGTTTTAGGAACAAATAGTTCTCTCAAAAATGTGAATTGTGTTTCTTGTTTGAAGTTTGTTTTTTCATTGGAACAGATTTTTTTAATTATAGCATCATATCACTTACTTGCTCGCTCAGCAATGGTTCACCTGCAGTGAATGGGTGCCGTCAGAATGAGAGTCTAAAAAGCTGATGAACACATCACAATAATTCACAAGTATTCCACACAACTAAAGTCCATCAAGTTCCACACCTTGTGAAAAAGCTGTAGAAAGCTGCGTGTTTGTAATACATCCATCGGTTTTTAACTTCAATCTACTGTCTGTTGCCAGATATAACATGATCCCCTGTCCATAATAGTGCTTTCTCCAGTGAAACTGTAGACAAAAATGTGCATATGAAGCACCAATTACAAGAAAAAAAACTGTGCAATACAGTTCTAAACAGATGAATAAAAATAGTTTGCTTGTGGATTACTTGTAGTTTTATAAGGTGTAATAACATGGACAAGGACCATTATGGAACAATCATGTCCATTCCTACTACACAATCTGTTCCCACACTCACAGACAGTAAGAGAGCATGTGTTCAGACTTGGATAGACAGAGAGGGATAGAAAGGAACAGAGAGAAATGCATACTCTTGAACTGGCTCTAGAAAGTGGTGGTGTGTTTGGACACAGTAAAAAGAACATCAACTCATCAATAAGGCCTTGGACAGCTTCAAAGGATACATTTGCAAAAGAAGAATTCAACTGTGACTTTTCACAATAGCTTTAATTTTATTTTGGCAGATGTAGACTGAGACTGAAACTAATACTATTGAATTTTAAAGGTTATGCAAGACATCTAGGGTTTCTCAGTTTGTTGCCAAATAAAGCATAATGTCATCCATGAGATCACAGATACGCCAAACAAACACTTTTGAATATTTCCTATGGATTCAACAAGCTGATCACATAACCTTCACAGATACTGCTAAAAGCTCAAGTGTTTACCAAGGACAAGCTAAAAAGGAAGTGTGATGGTCAGAAAAAAAACTGCAGACATTTTTTGCAAATGTGTATTATGATGGAAACTGGGTTGAAGTGAATCAATATTTTAAGAGTTCTGAGACTGTTGTTACACGTTGTGCTGCAGGGCAGAATCAAGTATTTAATACTTTAAGAGGAATTCACGATAAGTTATTGCTCTCACAATTCTAGCAAGTCCTGTCCTGACATACGCGATTTATAGACATGAAAATACATACAGATTTTGAACAATTGTCTTTTTAGTTTACAGTGATGTACTTAGAGTGGAAGTCTATGTGAACAGATATTCCAGAATAAACATTAATATTATTACCACTTTGTTTTGATAGTCAACTTTAGACATTATACTTACTATATAAGTAACCATCAGTCATAAGAGTATGAGTAGACTGTCTGCTTAATATCTGCTAGCACTTTATCTTGATGGTCCACCAACAGACTAATGAAGTAATTTTGCAAGAATATTAACCTATTTCCAACCCTAACCTGACAGTCTACTAATACTCTAATGAGAGTTGGCTGACATGTAGCTGCAAAGCTACTTATAGTCAGCAGAATGTCTAAAGTGGTCTATCATGTGCATCGTGTTAAAGTAAAGGCACAACACAGAAATGATTTGAAAGACTTTTGTCTTAAATATTTAGTCATTCCATGTTTGATATATCATAGAGAGGATTCCTTCTTCAGACCCTCATATCTTTCTTTCAAGGTCAGTAAATATCTTGAGATAAAAAAAAATTTAACAGTAAAATACAGTATGTGGCTTTTCAAATAATTAATTATATTTATACGTAATATGTATTAATGATAATACTTCATGACATTTATACTTTCATCTTGAATTGTTTGAATCTGTTTTATTTTACTTGGTTAGACCACATAACTTTTTAAAATCCTTGAATTTAAACCTTTTATAATGTATTTTTTATTATTATTTAAAACCATTTTTTTTTTTTTTAAGAACTCTGCACACTTTAAACTAGATATAGTAAAAATAATATAATAATAATTGTTTTTCCTCATAATGGAAACTATGTTTTACCCCAAGCCAAATACTTTATTCAGGAAAGCACAGAAAATGACTTCAAAATGATTAACAAATTCAAATGACTACTAAGATTCAGGTGAGCCAGACAGCATCACTATATTTTAAATAAGGTTACACAATATTGAGTGCAAACTCTACGAGTGAAAATGAGCACAGCATGATCAAATTGTCCAGTTGCCGTTTCTGATATGCACCAGCAAGTGCATGGAGTTTTCACATCAACCAGAAAAGGTCACTAGAAGCATATAAATAGTTAAGCAGAAGACTCAGTTGTTCAGGTGTGTGTGTATTATACATCCTATGCATCAGTAACCACAGATGTTGTTCTTGATTTGTTTTGCTCCCGGATCACTACTTTAATCTAGTTATTGTCACAATGAAGACGGGAGGATTCAGTTGCGGAAAAAGAGAGTTTATTACAAGAAGTAATACACAGCGAGAACTAAACGGAGCTTTCCGTAGGCAGAGGGGCGGAGCTTCCGTAGGCAGACGCGGAGCTCTCCGTAGGCAGAAGCGGAGCTTTCCGTAGGCAGAAACGGAGCTTTCCGTAGGGGCTGAGGCGGGTAGCGCAGGGAAGCAATGGGCAGACGAGTCTCCGGCGATCGGAGTCCCGGAAAGCAGCAGGGCTCAGGAATCGCGAAAACCAGGAACCAGAAACGCCTCGTAAACGTCGACCGCAAACTGCAAGGATCTGACAAAGGAGAGAGCGTGACAGGGACAGATATAGCCCAACGGTGATGACTCTCAGCTGGAGCGAATCAGCCTCAATCACACACACCCACAGACACCTGCTCACACATACGCACACACACACACAGACAAGACACGGTGAGGATGGGACCGGGAACCCATGAACCGTGACAGTACCCCTCCCCCTAGGAGCGCCTCTCGGCGCTCCCAGCCGACCTTACCTGTTGATTGTAATCATCAATAAGGGAGTGATCCAATATGTCCTTGGCCGGAACCCAACTTCTCTCCTCCGGACCGTAACCTTCCCAGTCCACCAAGTATTGAAATCCTCGTCCCCTCCGCCTCGAGTCCAGAATGCGATTGACCGAATAGGTGGGTTCCCCATCTACGAGTCGCGGCGGGGGAGGAACCGGAGTAGGCGGATTAAGGGGAGACCGAAAAACGGGTTTAATTTTGGATACATGGAACGCGGGATGAATTCTCCTGTACGCAGGAGGGAGTTTGAGTCGGACTGTCACTGGACTAATAATTTTAGTGACAGGAAACGGGCCAATAAATTTGGGAGCCAACTTATTACACACGGACCGGAGCGGAATGTTCTGGGTAGAAAGCCACACTTTTTGACCAACGACGTAGACGGGAGGCTTCGACCGGTGGCGATCAGCCTTAGCCTTGGTGCACGCCCCCACCCGGAGGAGAGTCTCTCGGGCTCTCGTCCAGGTACGGTGACACCTCTGGACGAAGGCGTGGGCAGAGGGGACCGCGACTTCGGATTCCATACTAGGGAAAAGAGGTGGCTGGTAACCTAAACTACACTCAAACGGCGAAAGGCCCGTGGACGACACCTGTAACGAGTTGTGAGCGTACTCAACCCATGAAAGTTGCTGACACCAGGAAGTGGGATTCTGAGTGACCAAACATCGCAACACCCTCTCGAGATCCTGGTTGGCCCGCTCAGTCTGACCGTTGGTCTGAGGGTGAAACCCAGAAGACAAACTCACAGTCGCCCCCAGTAGTCGACAAAACTCTCTCCAAAATTTGGACACGAATTGGGGACCCCTGTCGGAAACCACGTCTGCCGGGAGGCCATGAATGCGAAAGACGTGATCAACTACCGTAGCCGCTGTCTCCTTGGCTGAGGGCAATTTGGGCAAGGGAATAAAATGGGCCGCCTTCGAGAACCGGTCCACTACGGTTAAAACAACCGTATTACCCAGGGAGGGTGGGAGGGCAGTGACGAAATCTAGCGCGATATGGGACCAGGGTCTCGAAGGGACTGACAGCGGCTGAAGTAACCCCTCTGGAGGTCGATTGGAAGTCTTACCCCGAGCACAGACTGAGCAGGCCAAAACAAACTCTCGGATATCGCGAGCCATGGCCCGCCACCAGAATCGTTGTTTAATCAGAAACATGGTGCGACCGATTCCTGGATGACAAGCCACGTTGGAACAGTGACCCCATTGGATGACGTTGGACCGTAACCCCTCCGGCACAAACAACCGGCCCGTTGGGCATCCAGGCGGAGGCGTTACCCCTTCCAAGGCCGTGCGGACCTTCGATTCGATCTCCCAAGTGACTGCAGAGACAACCAATCTCTCAGGTATAATGCACTCGGGAGACACCGGGCGGTCCGAAATGTCAAAAATACGTGACAAGGCATCGGGTTTGATGTTCTTAGAACCCGGCCGATAGGAGATGGAAAAATCAAAACGTCCGAAAAATAGTGCCCAACGAGCCTGCCTGGAGTTAAGACGTTTGGCGGACTGAATATATTCAAGATTCTTATGGTCGGTCCAAACTATGAAAGGAACCCCCGAACCCTCTAACCAGTGACGCCATTCTTCCAACGCTAGCTTGACGGCCAGCAACTCTCTGTTACCGATGTCGTAATTACGTTCGGCAGGAGACAGTCGATGGGAAAAGAACGCGCAGGGATGCACTTTGTCGTCCGAGGTGGCCCGTTGGGATAGCACTGCACCTACCCCCACCTCTGACGCGTCGACCTCCACCACGAACTGACGTGTGGGATCAGGGGCCCGGAGAATGGGTGCCGAAACGAAGCGGCCTCTGAGTTTGGTAAATGCGGCCTCGGCTGCATTCGACCACCTGAACGTCATCTTGGTGGAGGTCAAGGCGGTCAGAGGAGCGGCTAGTTGGCTGAAATTGCGAATAAAACGCCGGTAAAAATTAGCGAACCCCAGAAACCTCAGCAGGGCCTTGCGGGAATCAGGGGTTGGCCAATTTACCACAGCCTTAACCCTGTCAGGATCCATGCGAACTCCCTCCGGCGACACTATGAAACCCAGGAAAGGAACCGACTGTGCATGGAACGCGCACTTCTCCGCCTTGACAAAAAGCCCATTCTCTAACAACCTCTGGAGCACTCGTCTGACGTGTTGAACATGTTCCTGGAGAGAAGAAGAAAAAATCAATATGTCATCCAGGTAGACATATATGAACTGATCGACCATATCTCTCAACACGTCATTGACGAGTGCCTGGAAGACCGCGGGAGAGTTAGAGAGCCCGAAAGGCATAACCAAATACTCAAAATGCCCTCTGGGGGTATTAAACGCGGTCTTCCACTCATCCCCCTCTCTTATGCGAACCAAATGATAAGCGTTTCTAAGATCTAACTTAGTGAAGATGGATGCTCCCTGCAACCTCTCGAAGGCTGAAGACATCAACGGCAAAGGATAGGTATTCTTTACCGTGATGTTGTTCAAGCCCCGGTAGTCAATACAAGGTCGCAGAGAACCATCCTTCTTCGCGACAAAAAAAAATCCTGCCCCCGCTGGAGAAGAAGAGGGGCGGATGAACCCGGCTGTCAGAGAATCAGAAATATATTTCTCCATGGCCTCCCCTTCCGGAACAGAAAGCGAGTATAATCTGCCCTTAGGCGGAGACATACCTGGTACTAAGTCTATAGCACAGTCGTAGGGACGATGAGGAGGGAGAGAAGCGGCCCTGGACTTACTGAACACCTCCTTCAGGTCGAGATACTCCTCGGGCACGTTAGACAGGTTCCCCATCTCCTCCTGCAACACAGAATCACACACAGAAAAACCAGCAGACACAAGACAAGAGGCATAACAGGCTCGACTCCACTCCAACACGGTGTTACGACCCCAATCCACCCGAGGATTGTGCTGTGTGAGCCAGGGGTGACCCAACACCACCGGGGCCAGGGGTGAGTGGGTGACGAGGAACGTGATGGTCTCTGAGTGGTTGCCTGAGGTGACGAGGGTGATGGGTACCGTGGAGAGACTGATCTGGGGAAGTGACTGTCCATTGAGGGCGCTGACAGAGATCTTGTGACGGAGGGGAACCAAGGGAATGTGAAGGAGTTGGGCCAGGGAAATGTCCAGCAGGTTACCCTCGGCTCCGGAGTCTAGCAGCGCCGTCCCCTCATGTCGTTCGGCCGCCCATTGCAACCTCACCGGGAGGAGGGTGGTGGATGAGGCTTTGTTGAGAGATACCCCACCCGACAGTAGCCTCAGACCTACTGTCGGGCCTGATCTTTTACGGGGCACTTCACCAGGAAATGGCCAGCCGCGCCACAGTATAAACATAGTCCCCTCGTCCTCCGACGATCTCTCTCCTCCCGGGAGAGCCGAGCTCTACCCACCTGCATGGGTTCGTCAACCGACGAGTGACCGACCGTATCGCCGGTGTCGAAGAAAGGATATCTCGGTGTTAACTTGCGTCGACCGCGAAGATCGCGTTGCTGAAGCCGTGCATCCACGCGTAAGGCCAAATCCACAAGTTCGTCCAATCCGAGAGGTAACTCCACCACATCAATCTCTTGATGGATACGGTCGGCCAGCCCATGCAGGAACATGTCCCACTGCGCCTTCCCGTTCCACTCACACTCTGCTGCCAGGGTCCTGAACTGGATGGAATAGTCAGAAACGGACTGCTCCCCCTGGCGGAGGTCGGCCAGCATGCGTGCTGCCTCGCGCCCGACCAGCGCGCGATCGAACACCCTCCTCATCTCCTGAGAGAGTGAGTGGAACGAGGAACAACAGGGATGGCGATTCTCCCACACCGCCGTTCCCCACAATGCTGCCTTTCCTGACAGCAACGTGAGCACTAGTGCCACCCTGGAAACTTCTGTGGCAAACGTCAGTGGCTGGAGCGAGAAAAACAGAGAACACTTCGTCAGAAACGCTCTACAGAGGTTAGGATCTCCGGCATACATCTCCGGTGCAGGGAGTCTAGGTTCGTGCTGAGGGCTGTGGTTCCCGGGGATGGAAAAGCTAGGCGGTGTGGGTGGCGCAGCGGGTGATCTTAATAACTGTACCTGGGTTGTGAGCTCGGACACCTGCGCTACTAACGCCTGCACAGCTCGCCCGGTGTTCAACATATTCTCCTCCTGGAGATCCATACGAGCATCGTTGCTGGCTAACAGTTCCTGCAAACCACGAGTCTCCGCTGAATCCATGAAGATTGGTCAGATCCTTCTGTCACAATGAAGACGGGAGGATTCAGTTGCGGAAAAAGAGAGTTTATTACAAGAAGTAATACACAGCGAGAACTAAACGGAGCTTTCCGTAGGCAGAGGGGCGGAGCTTCCGTAGGCAGACGCGGAGCTCTCCGTAGGCAGAAGCGGAGCTTTCCGTAGGCAGAAACGGAGCTTTCCGTAGGGGCTGAGGCGGGTAGCGCAGGGAAGCAATGGGCAGACGAGTCTCCGGCGATCGGAGTCCCGGAAAGCAGCAGGGCTCAGGAATCGCGAAAACCAGGAACCAGAAACGCCTCGTAAACGTCGACCGCAAACTGCAAGGATCTGACAAAGGAGAGAGCGTGACAGGGACAGATATAGCCCAACGGTGATGACTCTCAGCTGGAGCGAATCAGCCTCAATCACACACACCCACAGACACCTGCTCACACATACGCACACACACACACAGACAAGACACGGTGAGGATGGGACCGGGAACCCATGAACCGTGACAGTTATAAACTGATTTAGGCTGCCAGTATGGAATAACAGGCTTGGATACTATTTGCCATCTTGGGACCCCAAATAAGAGTGTTTTACAACAGCCACATATCAAGTGAACAACTGAACCAGCTGGAGAGCAGCCTACTCTGATGTGCAGTGAAGCCTGAAGACTTCTGCTGGAGGCAGTGCCTCCTCTTCTGGTGTGAAGAGCTTTTAACAGTCTGGTCTGTGCATGTCTGTGTGAAATATGTCTCATTTCATAAGTCAGAGGATATTCAGCGATGCTTAAGCTCCATATCAGTGGTTTTCAGCTGGTGGTATAAAGGCTGTAAATGGGTCACAGGCCTATTCTGATGATGGGAAAAAAAGCTAAATGCAACTAACCACATGATTGTGATAAGAAATAAAATAAATAGGTTCACAATCTTTTAAAAGGGAACATAAAACACTTCAAATGTTGACATAGAAAGCTGTGAATCCTGCAAGTCTGATGTAATTTGGTAGAAACATATCCAATGGATGGGTTGAATGAAAATAAATTAACATAACTATACAATGTATTGTGAATTATTGCTTTCTTGGTCCATTAAATAATTATATTAGTACATTAGTTTGTTTACTTCGGTACAATAACAATTTTAGCTATGGTGGGTCACAAGGTTGCCGCAAGAACTATCAAATAATATGTTCAATCAATCAACAACTAACCAAACCCGTTCTGGAAAAAAATTAAATAAAAAATAACTCCCATTATAGTAAATGAATCTGCCTATGCTGTATAATGAATCTCTTGTATACATTGTGGTTACACTTTGTTGGTTGTAATGAAAAGATTTGTGAGTGTTCAGAGCTTAGATCTCAAATCTCAGAATTGAGCTTTATTTGAATAGGTTTTGATACACTGTAATGAATTTATGAAGCTATAATTTCAGCTTTGGGGAATCTTTATTAAAGATTCAATATTGCTTTGATTGAAGTGATATTAATCTTTAACTATTGATTTATACTTTATTAACCACTCGTCTTGCGACCATTAACATCAGTATATCTTTAACAATTTTGTTTATCTTCGTGGCCAATGATAAAACAAACAAAATTAGTACTTTATCAAATTTGAGCTAGGTAACACGATCTTTGGCAAATAGTTTAAAACTTGAAAATCATACAGCCCAAGACATCATTTTTTTATAAATGAAACAAGGTTTATTTGTTAACTGTTATTCTACAATACTACGCTAAATGTACTAAAACACATATACACACATAAACATATGCACACACATACGCACACACATAAGGAGTTTTGCGGTTTGAAGAGAGAGTTTTAAAGCTAGCACTCTTTTGCTATCTCGTAACTATACCAGAGGAATATCACAGCAGAGACTTCGCTATCTTTACTGCATACATATCAATTCACCAGCAATAATAGAGATTTGTTTGGTCTACTTGCTTCCAGTTGAGATGTGAACTGATTTGGCGTTTCTGCGTGTTTCCTGGAAACCTCCGGCTGCTGGTTGCGTCACTGGGGAAACCCTCTTGTGATTGGCGGTTGCCTGGTTTCTTTGTAACCTGATGATGCTGTTATGAAGCTTGTTTTAGAAGTTATTATGGCTTCAGGAGTTAAAGTTCTTCAGTGAGACCTTTTGTCAAAGTCTTTGAGTTCTTTAGCTGGTCAGCCTGATAGTAAGGCGGTCACTTATTTTCAGTGCAGGTGTGGGGGAGAGGGGGTTGCTGGAGGTGTAAATGGTTGTGTGGAGAGGTATTCAGGGTGGGTGTGGGGTGTTTTTCCAAACCTACAGTAAAACTCATTAAAATCGTCTGCCATTTGTTGATTCTTCATAGTGCTGGGGGTTGGTGTCTTGTAATTTGTAAAGTCTTTCAAAACTTTCCACACTGAAGCAGAATCAATAGAAGATAATTTGTTCCTTAGCTTGCCAGAATAATTCCTCTTTGACACTCTGATCTCCTTTTCCAGTGTGTATTTGGCCTGTTGATACAAGATTATATCCCCCTTTCTGTAAGCATCTTCTTTGGCCTGATGGAGCTGTCTGAGTTTTGCAGTGATCCATGGTTTGTGATTGTTGTAGGTAAAACGAGTCCTGGTAGGAATGCACATATCCTCACAGAAACTGATATAAGATGTTACAGTCTCAGTGAGCTCATCCAGATTGTTTACTGCAGCCTCAAAAACTATCAAATCAGTGAGGTCAAAACAAGATTTTAAATCTTGCTCTGCTTCATTAGTCCATATTTTAACAGTTCTTAATACAGGTTTAGCAGATTAAATTTCTGCCTATAGGTTGGTATAAGATGAACCAAACAGTGATCAGATAGTCCTAAAGCTGCTCGTGGGACAGAGTGATATGCATCCTTTATTGCTGTATAACAGTGATCCAATATATTAATGTCTCTGGTGGGACATGTGATGTGCTGTCTGTATTTTGGAAGCTCGCGGGAGAGATTTGCTTTATTAAAGTGCCCGAGTCCGGGTGTTTTTTTTTTCTCTGTCTGTGATCTGATCAGTGAGTTTCTGTACAGTTGATTTCATGTTCGCGTGCGGTGGAATGTAAACACTCACGAGAATGAAGGAACAGATCTCCCGCAGCGAGTAGAACGTCTTGCACTTAGAGCGTTTCTAGAACTGAACAGCACACCTTCTTTAACACAGTTACATCTGTACACCACCTCTCATTGATGTGAAAGCACGTCCTGCCACCGTGCGATTTCCCCATTGATTCTGTGTCGCGATCAGATCTGATCAGCTGGAAATTCGACAGATGTAACACGCTATCTGGTATTGCGTCATTCAGTCAGGTTTCCGTGAAACAGAGCAGTAGAGTTTGAGAAATCCTTATTTGTCCTTGAGAGCAGGAGTTTGTCTGTTTTGTTGGGTAGATTCGCCAGATGAATGCTAGGCAACGGCATTCTAAATACGCCCTGACGAAGTTTCACGAGCGCACCGGCACGCTTCCCCTGTCTGCGCGTCCTTTAGCGTTTGACCAGAGCTACGGCTCCGCCAACTACAATGTCCTGTAAAACGACCAAATAATAAAAAAACGGTAATATATTTTGTGGTGTGTACTGCCGAATGTTCAGCAGTTCATCCCTGGTAAAACTAATCTTGTTTGAGAAACCAAAAACAGGAAAAACTAACAAAAACATTACAAACACTGAAGAGCCAAGCACTGTAGCTGCCATGAGCAGCGCAATCTTGTTGTTTAAGTGCTGTTGGAAGCTAATTAATTTTATAAATGTTTTTGTAAAAGTACGAAAATTTATTGATTTCGTATTTCGACACTTCCGTCAGGATGCGTTAAATTTGACAAAACGGTTTGATAAAGTATGTTGACCACATGTTGACTTGGGATCAGAGTTGGGGAGTAGAGTGGGCGCGGTTCTGCAGTGAAAGCTGCCACCTCTAGGGAAACTATGGTGGTGTGTGCAGCCCAAACACAGAAACTTGTTAGACTTCATATTTGGACCCATGAATGCAGACCTGCTCTAGAAAATCAGCTGAGATGTGATGAGACTCTGGATGATCAGCTGTGACATGACTATGTTCTGAAAGAGACTTGACTTGACTCTGGGAAGTTGGCCATTTTACGAAAAGTCTCCGGGCTTTTATGAAAAGTATCTGGGATGGTAGCCATTTTAAGAAGAGGTTCTGCGTCTCCCATTGTGAAAGGAGAGCCACATAACAAAAGAGCCATGATGTCCCTGAAACTACAGCTACATTTCCCTCCAGGTAACAATGATCTTGTTGGCTCATTGCGTCCATAACGGAACAAGTCCTTAACAGAATTTCATCATGAATCAGAACACGGTATGAAAGCTCACAGAATAGGTGAACATATTCATCAATTGCCAAGTCCTTTAGGCTAAGGTGAAGAAGCTGATCGACTGGGACCATAATTGTCCTGAAGCGTGGATGCGGGGGTGGCTGGGGATTATGTAACAAAGGGGAAGCTGTGACAATGGAGTAGAGGATACAAATGCAAGGCTTTATTGTTTATTATGTTTTATAATGTTTAATATGTAACGTGGTCAAAACAGGCAGGGTCGAACACAAGCAAATGGTATAATCCAACGCACAGGCGAAAGAATAATCCGCAAGACAGTAAATGGTCTGGGCAGGCAGCAATCAATCAAAAATAAGGTAACAGTCTAAGGATCAAAACACGAAGACAAGAAAACATGGAAATTAAAAAACATGGAAACTAGGAAACATGGAAGAGCTAAACATGCAATCAACAGCAAACACAGAGTGTGTGCTACTTTTAAAGTCATTCTAATGTGAGACAGCTGTGAACTGATGATGAGGGATGATGCGATTGATGAGTCCATGCAAATGATTATGGGAAATGGAGTCCTGGGTAAAGTGTCAAGAGTGAACGAAGCTCACGAGCACTCCAGCTAGAGGTCGTGATAGGATAACATTTATGGAATTGTTACTTCTGCACTCTATTGAGTGAATTATGATTGCTTAAACACGTATGCTTTACTATTGCATTTATGTGGTCAATAGGCATGTCTGTGATTGGCTATGATGGTTGGCTCTTCAAACAACAAATTCTAAAGAAGGCTTTGATGCTCTAATCAGAGCATGCATAATAAATAAATAAATGAATACATCCATACAAACACACCCATGGGAACATTTGAAAGCAGTCGCATATTAGTGCGTTACGAATTGGCCTGATATCCCGAATATGTTGAGACATTTTTTTATTTGAATGAAATGTAAACATGTTTAAACTTTACAATGTTATGCACAAAATGAGTTCATTTTAAATTTGATGCCTGCTACAGGTCTCAAAATAGTTAGGATAGGGGCATGTTTACAATGGTGTAGTATCTCTTCTTCTTTTCAAAACAGATTGAAGATGTCTGGGCAACAGGGTTATGCGTTTATGGAGTTTTGGTGTTGGAATTTGATCCCATTCTTGCCTGATGTAGGTTTCCAGCTGCTGAAGAGTTTGTGGTTGTCTTTGATTATTTTGTGCTTAATGATGTTAAACTAATGTTCTCTATAGGTGAATCATGCGATGATGGTGCCGAGTATGGCCGCTCTGTTGCGAGCTCCGAGTCAAATTGGCATTTTTTGTTTGTTTTGTATGTCATTTTTATGTTTCTTGCTCTGGATGTTGTCTGCTTAATTGTTTACAATAGACAAACACTTCTGGAAATCGGTTCTACAATTACTCACCGCAAACCGGACTTTAAATTCCTCAACACCGGTCTGCTGTTTACAAACAACACTGCGGAGCCATTTGTTTGGGCCGCCCGACCTCAACGCCGAAAACGGAGCCAAAGGAGAGGAAAGAGAGCCGGCGAACTCTTCAGATTAAGACGCCGCGCAGACCGATCACCGCTACCAAATATCCTACTGGCTAACGTCTAGTCCCTGGACAATAAACTCTGTGAACTGAGAGTGCAGATTTCTTTCTAGTGTGAGATCAGGGATTGCTCTATTATTTGCCTCACAGAAACCTGGATGTCTTGAGACGTACCAGACTTTTGCATTGCTTTTCCGTACATCGCGCAGATAGAATGCCGGATCTCTCAGGGAAGAGCAAAGTAGCAGGTGTCTGCTTCATGATCAACAACTCATGGTGTGATCGGAAGAATGCACATCCAATACAACCTCTTTGTTCTCCTGACCTGGAATACCTCACATTTCTGTGCCGGCCATTTTGGTTACCAAGGGAATTCACAGCGGTCGTCATTACAGCTGTTTACATACCTCCACAAGCCGACACAGATGCAGCACTCAAGGATCTGTATGGGCATTTATGCAAACAGGAGACCGTGCACCTTGACGCTGCGTTTATTATAACCGGGGATTTCAACAAAGCCGATCTTAGGAGGATCGCATTAAAATTATTCCAACACATATCATGCAACACACGTGGAGAAGGGACTCTAGACCACTGAATGCTTACAAGTCCCCCACCCACCTCTAGGCAAATCAGACCACTCTTTCGTTCTGCTCCTGCCTGCTTACAGGCAGAAGTTGAAACAGGAAAAACCCAAACTCAGGACAATTCAGCTTTGGTCGGACCAATCAGATCCTATGTTACAGGACTGTTTTGATTACGTTGACTGGGATAAGTTCCGGGCTGCATCAGATGACGACATCGATGTTTACACAGACACAGTCACGTGCTTCATAAGGAAGTGCATAGAAGACGTTGTACCGAACAAAACAATCAGAACCTACCCGAATCAGAAACCGTGGATTAACTCTGATGTTTGCACTGCTCTCAACGCTCGAACCACTGCTTTTAATTCCGGTAATACGGATGATTATAAGCAAGCCAGCTATACCCTCCACAAACCCATCAAGACCGCAAAACACAAATACAAAGAAAAATTGAAGCACAGTTCACCACTTCCAACTACAGAGACATATGGCAAGGACTCCACACCATCACAGACTACAAGGATCGCAAACACCCTGCTACAAACACCTCTACCTCCCTATATGACAAGCTCAACGCCTTCTACACTCGTTTTGAAGTCAGTAGCTCCTCCCACACACAGAGCGCTCCCGAGAATGAAAAGGCTCATCCACTCTTCATATCTGTATCGGATGTCACCCGATCGCTCCGGCGCGTCAATATCCGCAAAGCCGCAGGTCCAGACGGCATTTCTGGCCGTGTCCTTAAAACATGCGCTCACCAACTAGCTGGAGTCTTCATGGAAATTTTTAACCTCTCCCTTTCCCTGTCTGTTGTCCCCCAAAATTTCAAAACATCCACCATTGTGCCAATACAAAAGACACCCAAAAGCATCTTGCTTGAATGACTGGCGCTTTGTTGCTCTGACTCCCTTCATAGTAAGTGCTTTGAGAAGCTTATCAGAGATCCCATCTGCTCTGTATTATAAGCATCACTCGACCCACTGCAGTTCGCCTACTGCAATAACTGCTCCACTGATGATGCAATTGCCTTCACCCTGCACACTGATCTTTCCCATCTTGACAAGAGGAACACATATGTGAGAATGTAGTTTGTTGACTACAGTTCAGCATTTAATACCATAGTGCCCTCCAAGCTTGCAGTGAAATTCCGGGCTCTAGGTCTGAACAATTCTCTGTGCAGCTGGATCCTGGACTTCCTAACAGGCAGACGGCAGGTAGTCAGAATAGGCAGCAACATCTCCTCCCCACTGACCCTCAACACTGGAGCCCCCCAGGGCTGTGTTCTCAGCCCTCTCCTGTACTCCCTGTACACACAAGACTGTGTAGCCGCGAACAGCTCCAACATCATCATCAAATTTGCAGATGACACAATGGTGGTAGGTCTGATCATCGACGACGATGAATCAGCCTACAGAGAAGAGGTGCACACCCTGACTAACTGGTGTCACACACAACAACAACCTCGGACCAGAGAGCAGCCCCCCCCCCCCCCATCGACGGGACTCCAGTGGAGCGGGTCAGCAGCATCAAGTTCCTCGGCGTAAACATCACAGAGGACCTCACCTGAACGCTGATAACACACTTATCTCCTCTCACTCCTCTTTAGCCCGGAGGACACGGCGTCCACAGAACGAAGACCACGGGCATCCATTTGCACAGAGACTTCACCAGTTTCTCTGAATCTTTTGATGACGTTATGCACTGTAGATGATGAAATATCCAAAGCCTTTGCAATTTGACAATGAGAAATGTTGTTTTTAAAGTATTCCACAATTTTTTTACACACTCTTTCACAGATTAGAGAGCCTCTGCACATCTTTATTTCTGAGAGACTCTGCATCTCTAAGACATCCCTTTATAACTAATCATGAAACAGACCTGATGTCAATTAACTTAATTAGTTCCTAGATGTTCTCCCAGCTGAATCTTTTCAAAATGTATTGCTTTTTCAGCCTTTCAACTTTTTTGAGACCTGTAGCAGGCATCAAATTTGAAATGAGCTCATTTAGTGGATAATAGTGTAAAATTGCTCAGTTTAAACATTTGTTATGTTCTCTGTGTTCTATGTGATTAAAATATGTATTGGTTGGTCCGAGATGGTTTATGCTTGTTTTATGCAATCCTAAAAACTACATTTTTGTAAGTTTTCTCCTTTTTCTTTTTTGTTTCATGTCATTAACCCTTTAGCCAAAAATACTGATCATTCATGCAATGGCTTTCTTTTGAAGCTGGTTGACCAAGGACATTTCTGTTATGAAGGAAGTCTTTTATTTTGTAACTGTAAATTAGCAGAAATTATGAAAAGTTTACCCCAAAGTCGCTACAAACCTGTATTAGTTTATTTCCTCTGTTGAACACAAAATAAGAAGTTTTAACCAAACAGTTACCAATAACCAATGAGTTCCATAGTAGGACAAAAGAAAATGAAACGCTGTAAGTCAACGGCTATGGTCAGCTGTGGTTAGCAAACATTCTTCAAAATACCTTATTTTGTTCAACATTGAACTATCCCTTTAAAATGTATGCTTTCTAGTTTTATCAGGGCTTCTTTGGACAAACAGTGTCGAGGGATGAGGCCAATATGGCAAGAGAAAGGAAAGTCAGAGCTCATCTCTCTCTGCTGTTTAACTATAAACAGATCCAATTCAAAGAGCCCAGAAGAGACAACACAGCTGGCCAAAAGCTCATCAGGCAACATCCCCAGCTGTTTGATGACCTTTCCATCACAACAGGAGCCACCATGGAAGATCTGCAATTTTCTAAGAGAACCTTTAACACAGTGTCCTTAGCACATTCAGCATGCAACTGTTGTCTACATGCGCAATTATACAGGACAAAGGTGGGTGCAACACTCATATGCCTGCTAGATAATACATTTTAGACTAGGCTGTTTGTAATATAGTATCTAAAAGCAGTGGTGGAAAGTAACTATATATTTTCACTTTTTTACTGTACTAACGTACAATTTTCAAGTATCTGTAGGCCTACTTTTCTGGAGTATTTCTGATTTGGGAAAGTTTCACTTCACTACAGGACCCATACGAACAAACCGGTCCCTCATCCTTGTGGAAGACCCCGGCGTCGGTTCCTCTGTAACGAATCCGGCCTCTGTGGTTCCCCCTGATTGTCACCATCACCCGAGTATTGACTTCTCTCTCCGAACTCCATTTCCCATCATCCTGTCCCAGGACTCTGACTGCTAGTTCACCTGATGCTCATCTATGGGACTACTTAAGCCACACTCACACACACTCATCGTGAAGTCTTGTATTGCCCTGGCTGACATTTCTGAGTGTTCTCATCTTTCTCTGTTTAATCATTGTGTTTTGACTCTGGACTGTTTCTATCATTTTGGATTGATATATGCCTGCCTTTTGACCCTCTTGCCTGCCTTGATACTCTGCTCTTGTCTCTCCTCTGATATCCCTGTTACCGTTCCCGACCACTGCCTGTACGACTGTGTTAACTCTAATTAAAGCTTCAAATGGATCCCCACTCTCTTGACTCATCATTACACAGACGAACGACAAGTAACAGATTTTTTCACTGGTACTCCGGTGAAAAAACTAATATACATACAAATTAAGATATAGCTTACACTTCAAAAGGCTGTAGTTTAATTGATTAAATATTTCAAAATCAGGTGCTGCGCTGCCTTGTTTATTGTGGTTACCAGGGAAATGGGTATATTCCTGGCGAAAAGAGAGAATTAATTTGCATTTTTCAATAAGCCCTTCTGCTTTTTGTTTCAAGCCAAAAACAACTCTTATTTTTACACAGAAGACACACAGTTGTAAATGTGAACCGGTGGCTAGACAAGAAGTTAATGAATTATAAAACTCAAAAGATAAAGCCTACACTAAGATATATTCGATTCCCGATGCATAACATAAAATGCAAATAAATAAGCAACTTGTTCCACTTTAAATTAAAAATGAAATATTGTATTGAATAACCTTTATTTAGTTTTATAAATAATGTTTTATTTATTATTTTATATTATTGTTCAAATCATCCCTCAGGCCGGATTGGACACCTTTGTGGACCGCATTCGGCCCGCAGGCTGTATGTTTGACATCCCTGATCTAGACAGACCAGGGACTTATGTGAGGATCCTGTTCATGGACTTAAGCTTGGCCTTTAACACTATCATCCCAAACCTCCTCCTGCCCAAACTAACTCAGCTCTCTGTGCCTACCGCCATCTGTCAGTGGATCAACAGCTTCCTGACAGACAGGCAGCAGCTAGTGAGGCTGGAAAAATACACATCAATCACCTGTACGATCTCCCCACTGCTCTTCTCTCTCTACACAAATGACTGTACATCTAAAAACCCCTCTGTTAAGCTCCTGAAGTTTGCAGACGACACCAAACTGATCGGCCTCATCCAGGACGGTGACAGGTCTTCTTACAGACAGGAGATTAAGGAGCTGGCTATTTGGTGCAGTCTTAACAACCTGGAGCTTAACATGCTCAAAACTGTTGAGATGATTGTGGACTTCAGGAGAAACCCCCCTGCTCTGCCCCCAATCACAATTATGAACAGCACTGTAACGACAGTTGAGTCATTCAGGTTCCTGGGCACCACCATCTCTCAGGACCTGAAGTGGGACAATCACATAGATTTCATTGCGAAAAAGGCCCAGCAGAGGTTGTACCTCCTTCGCCAGCTGAGGAAGTTCAACCTGCCTCAGGAGCTGATGAAACAGTTCTACTCTGCCATCATTAAATCCGTACTCTGCACATCAATAACTGTCTGGTTTACCTCAGCTACCAAATCTGACCACATAAGACTACGGAGTGTAGTCAGGACTGCTGAGCGAATCATTGGCACAACCCTCCCCACTCTCCAAGATCTGTACTCATCCAGAGTGAGCAAAAAGGGCTGGCAAAATAATTCTGATTCTGATTCTGATCAATTGTCCCAGTGTTTACTAAGCCATGGTCTCTTTACCAGTGCAGGGACTCCTGTGTACGATCTAGTGATTCACTACCCAGGGAACTGACTGAAACGTACCCTGATTTTATAATGGCCCTGTGAAAGGATTCAGTTGTTTACTCTCATTTAGAATGACAAACTTCCTTCCGAAGCGCATTCACGAGAATAAGGAAATCGTTTGGAGTTTGTTCTTGTGAAAAAAATTGAGATTTCAGCGTGGCTTGTTGTTAGTCACTTTTAATGTCAACATTTAAGTTCAAGGGACAATTGTAAAAGTTTTCACACCCAAAAACGCATTCAACACACCCATGCTAACTGTAAATAAGTGCAATCTTGTGGTTTACATTACATGTTTCATCGTATTAAGCATCAATGGCTTAAAAAAACGTCTTTCGGATGAGACGTTAAACCGAGGTCCTGACTCTCTGTGGTCATTAAAAATCCCATAGCACTTCTCGTAAAGAGTAGGGTGTAACCCCGGTGTCCTGGCCAAATTCCCACCACTGGCCATTGTCAATCATGGCCTCCTAATAATCCCCATCCACTTGATTGGCTCAATGACTCTCTCTCCTCTCCACCTGTATCTGGTGTGTGGTGAGCGCATACACTTGATTGTCTCTATGACTCTCTCTCCTCTCCACCTGTATCTGGTGTGTGGTGAGAGCATACACTTGATTGGCTCAATGTCTCTCTCTCCTCTCCACCTGTATCTGGTGTGTGGTGAGCGCATACACTTGATTGTCTCTATGACTCTCTCTCCTCTCCACCTGTATCTGGTGTGTGGTGAGCGCATACACTTGATTGTCTCTATGACTCTCTCTCCTCTCCACCTGTAGCTGGTGTGTGGTGAGCGCATACACTTGATTGGCTCTATGACTCTCTCTCCTCTCCACCTGTATCTGGTGTGTGGTGAGCGCATACACTTGATTGGCTCTATGACTCTCTCTCCTCTCCACCTGTAGCTGGTGTGTGGTGAGCGCACTGGCTCCGTTGTCCTGTGGCAGCCGTCGCATCATCCAAGTGGATGCTGCACACTTGTTGGTGGTTAAGGAGAGACCCCCCCCACATGATTGTAAAGCGCTTTGGGTGTACAACAATACACAAAAAGCGCTATATAAATGCATCATTCATTCATTCATTCATTCATAAAAGAGAAAGATTTCACACTTCACAGAAACACAAAAATAACATACATCACTCCAAAATTAAATCTACAATTCATTATAATAACACAGCATTTGACATTAAGTGTTTTATGGATTAAATAAGATCACATTCCCTTAACTTAAACAGCTAATTTCCCTCAGACACACTCATACAACGCTTATTCAATGTTTTTATATGCAGTATATATATGTATACATATATACACGTTTTAAATAATACGTTTACACCTTTTTTAATATACAAGTTTTGATCAATTCAGTCTAAGTACAAATATTTATTCAGTGCCACTTACTTGACTCACTAATTTGACATGCACTTAACGTGAATGTACATTTTTTCTTCGGACACACGACTTACAAAACACTTCTAAATATCCACAAAAAACATTGGATATGCTGTAGGTTTTTGTCGATAAATGTAGTCTAAAATAACATTTATTTAGTGCAACTTATCTGATGCGTGAACTTGAAAAGATGGCTCTGTTTCTCCTGCGAAGTCACCCAGGCTCGTGCATGCGCAGAATGATCTCAGTGTTGGCTGGATTTGTTTTAGTTAGTTTAGTCAACATTGGACTAAATGTAATATGTCTTCTCAACTAAGCCCAAGCAATAGCAAATGCCCAAGCATTTCTCATTGTTGACGAAGAGTGTTTGCATCTGATGTAGTTAAATTACCATACACAGCAATTTTAAAGACTTTACTGTTGGCCTACATATAAAGAGTGACCTATAACCAAAGGGCTTCACTGCTATACATTTTGCATAAACCTATATTGATACACTGACAAATAATTAATTGAATTGAGAGAATATTGCCCTTCCAACCCAACAACAGAAAACAAGTTACTTCTACATTTAAGATGCTTATAACTAAGCACTTGCCTTTTATGTGTCTGTAGGAATGACGAGAAAGCACTTTTAGAATGACTAAAAAGCTAAAAAAAGACCCAAAAAACTCCTTAGAGTTTCCCTGCTTTCTTCGGCAGCAGGATATTATGGCGGCGTTACCTGGGCAACGCCATCCTAGATCCATCAGTTTCCACAGTAACAGCATACAGAGGTGAGAGGAGATCATTATTTCAGAAATATTACATCTGAGCGACTCTGAAAGAACCATAATTTTGGTTTATAGCCTCACTGTGTGCCGTTTATGCATTTCAGACTACAATGTTACATAAGATGAATCACGTCCTTGCCACAAATATCCAAATAATCAGCTGGTGAAGGATGTTTTCTATGCACCGGCCCATGGAATTACATGATGCTAACAAGAGAATGAGAAGCAATCCTCTTGATAACAAAAAGTAAAGTACTCAAAATCTGTGAATTCAAGATGTAGCATTTTTTTTTCTTGTTATAGCATGTTTTATCTTACAAAAATATCTTAGGAAAAAGTATGAAACATTGTTTTAAAATATATATTCAATATAAATGGGTATTCTCTGGAAGATTGCAACAAATAATTTTGTATCGGATACTTATTATGCATATGATCAAGACTATTATTTCGATGTAGATACATCCTGCCTTTGATCGATAGTTTCACAAAGTCCTGAAAAATATTTCCAACAATAACAGAAATGTCATGCTTTTACACCCTGAATCTCAGTAAAATAGGACTGCCCTTTGTGCAAGAGCTTGAGACTACTCCTGTAATGCTAGAAAGGCAGGAGAAGACAGAGTACGAGTTAAGTATCTTTCTTTTCAAACAGTAGAAGCGGATTCCCATTCATGTCGAGCCACAGAGGTGATACACAAAGCCTTATCAGTGTTTGCAGAAAGGCAGCGGTCATGGTGTGCTGCTCTTATTGTGACACTGCGCCGTTCTCCCAGACACACTGGCGGTGTGAATACTTCTGTGCTCTGCTCTGGAGACTGGAGGGGAGAGAAGTAACATCCGCAGAGGAAGACTTTAAAAAGAAAGGAATTCAATTAAATGATGCAAGAGTGTTAGGAGAAAATGATAACCGTTTCAGCTGTGGCCCCAAAAAGGTCTCAGACAGTTAGATGATTATTGAAGACGATTGTTGTTTCATTTTTGACTTATTTTTGATACATTTTGTTTTAAAGTGTGCTTGCCCTAGTAATAAAATTATATATTTAAAATGCATTTCTTTCACACTTTTGTTCAAATCTCGAGACTCACTGATATAAAAATTATAATAAAACTTTATTTGGAGTACTATTTTTGAATGCTGAATATTTATTTTTATTAAGCCTAAATGTTATTATTGATGAGGATTGTATGCTCTTTAAATTATCTGTCTTTAAATGCAAAACATATAAAGTGTATCTAAAGTATACTTGTAAAAGTTCCACTTTAGCACAATCAAAAATACTTAAGTATATCCTTAATTAGACTTCAGCACTACTTCAGCACAATTCAAGTTCATTAAGTACAGTATATAATTAGTTGTTCAAATTCAGCAGACTTCAAGTTTAGTATGCCAAAAGTATTGCAGTATATTTTTATTAAGCACATAAAATGTAAATGTATCTTTAGTATACTTAGCATGAAATAAATGTATTTCAAATGCAATTTAGTATATTTATTTTTATATAGGGTGTACTATATTTCTTTCAAATGTATGAAATTTGCATTGATAAATTGTCTCTAATGACATCCAGACTTTTTAAGTGTGAAATCTTAGCTTCCTTTTAGAACTGAAGTGAATTTATGCTTTTAACAGACATGTTTATCCAAAGAAGCTTATAAAAGAGGAAAGAGCAAAGGTGTTTTAGGTGGTTGCTCTTGGTTTTGCACTTCTATAGGCAATTGCTAGGGTGTTGTTTGTTGCTAGGGTGACTATATGTTAAATACAAATAAATACATAAAATGATTTACTGTGTAGTGTTTGTTTGCTACTTCCATTTCATTGTGATTTAATATGACATTATATATATATATATATATATATATATATATATATATATATTGTTTTTACAACACTGAAACATTTTCCATTTGAATCAAATAACCTTTAAAAAAAGGTTGCTGCTAGCTTTAGTATATTAAAAGGCCCAGGTGAACTCGGTCTCACGCAATGTAGAGTCAAAGGACACTCTGACCGTGACCGTGAAGGCAGATAACAGCATTTGACATGTGTGCACTACCTAGCAAGCCTTTGTTTTTAAGGTTCAAATCAAAATACCCGTAGCCAAGTTTTAAGTGTAAGCACACGATTTATACTTCAAAATTACATGGTGTACAAATATACAAAGTAATATACAAAATGAGACACATATTAACCAATGATCATGATTGATTAAGGGTAATGTAGCTGTTATTTATAATGCTCTTGTAGTCATTAACCTCGTGTTGTTAGACTGTACGTTGTGCACTGCAGGGCTGCTGTCTTTTGAGGTATGTGCTGAATAAAGCATCATCTACTCATATCAGCTCTAGTTTAGCAGGAAGTCATGACTAAGTGCTGGCTAAAGACTGCAAATGACTCATTCTCCAGAGCTCTTTCTGCTGCATGCCCAGAGGGACAGTCTGGGAAATTGGAGTCTTACTAATAAAGGAATGCAGAGAATTAAGAGAATGAAAGCTTCTATAAGAGACTCCATACAGCTGATGATATAGAGAATGAAAGAACTAAAGTAAGTGAGTAAGACAATTTACACATATTCTCATATCTGCACTGGTCATATAAACAGCCTTGACGTGCAATGTCGTCTCATGGTGGGGCTAGACCAGTGACAGAAATTAACTTTTTCATTAAGGGGCAATATTTGGCCGCTAAAATCTATTTCCCTTGGCTTTTTTAAAACGTATAATTACATTTTACCATTATTTACTAATCCTATTAAATACGTCCTGTTTTATGTCAAATTATTAAATTGAATCAATACATTGAATTAGAATAAGACACACTTTATGTTAAATTAAGAATTTGAAATGCTGTTACCAATCCAATTACATAAGTAATGTCTTCCCTGGTAATATATTTAAAATATATTTATTTAATACCGTGTATAGCTCAAATCTATTTACATATTTACTGACTTACTGCTTGAGACGTAATAAAATACTGAAAAATCACTATAATCAAGCTTTATTCCGAGTATCACTTGTGCAGAGTGCACAATTCTTAATATTAAGCCTAACATGTGTTTTAATATCACTATTGATTAGGACTCTATGACCTTTGAATAATATCACTCTTTAAAAGCAAGACATTTAAAGTGTACCTAAAGTATACTTGCAATAGATCCACTTTAGCACCATCATATTAAGTATTATTTGGACTTCAGCACTACTTCCACACAATTAAAGTGCAATTTGTACAAGTTAGTTGTTCCAATTTAGCAGAATTTAAGTATACCGGTTTAGTACACTAAAACTATGAATGAATGAATGACTGAATGAATGAATGAATGAATGAATGAATGAATGAATGATACATTTATATGGCGCTTTATTGTGTATTGCTATACACCCAAAGCGCTTTACAATCATGTGTGGGGGGTGTCTCTCCTCAAGCACCACCAGTGTCCAGCATCCACTTGGATGATGTGACGGCTGCCACAGGACAACGGTGCCAGTGCGCTCACCACACACCAGCTACAGGTGGAGAGGAGAGAGAGTCATAGAGCCAATCAAGTGTATGCGCTCACCACACACCAGCTACAGGTGGAGAGGAGAGAGAGTCATAGAGACAATCAAGTGGATGGGGATTATTAGGAGGCCATGATTGACAAGGGCCAGTGGTGGGAATTTGGCCAGGACACCCCTACTCTTTACGAGTGCCATGGGATTTTTTAATGACCACAGAGAGTCAGAACCTTGGTTTAATGTCTCATCCGAAAGACAATGTCAAAGAAAAGTACAATTGCAGGGTATTTTTATTAAGTACATTAATATGTAAATGTCTTAGTAGTATACTTAGCACAAAATAAATGTATTTAAAATGTATTTTAGTATTTTCATATTTCTCTAGGGTTTATATTGCGGTATTAGTAGTATGGCATGTTATTCTGAATTCATTCAGCCTTAATCAGCATGTCAGTGGATCATTCATTAACACATTTATTAACTAACCTTTGAATGAGTCATTTAATGATTCTTCCGTCAGCTTAAAAAACGTGGATTCATTTAGTAACAATTATGTTTTGTTGGTGAAATAATGTTGATTGCAACATTCCTCCAAATTGGACCCTGTTATGTGCCAATGTAACGGATGTATGCCAGTAAGGGCTGTGTGTAAACCTCGCTCCCTTGACCTCAAAAAAGAGGCGCTCTAGGGACTGACGCTAGGGCCTGTAGCCTTTGGTGTTCCTTGTTAGAGCGCCCGCCTCCTGCGCCAGAGTCCCGGGTTCGCGACCCTTTCGGTGAGTTGGTGCGGACCCATGTTGGGGGGGTTACATTGGTGCCGTGACCCGGATGGGAGTGAGGTTTAGGAGGGTGAGTGTAACGGATGTATGCCAGTAAGGGCTGTGTGTAAACCTCACTCCCCTTGCCTCAAAAGAGGCGCTCTAGCGACTGACGCTAGAGGCTGTAGCCTTTGGCGTTCCTTGTTAGAGCGCCCGCCTCCCGCGCCGGAGCTGGTGCGGACCCGTGTTGGGGGGGTTACACCAAGACAGAATAACCAATCTCTCTTGTGGTTTGGTTAGTTTTTTTAATTCAGAAAATGGCTTAAATAATGGCTTAAAAAATACTCACAGCTTAAATACTTCAGAGCTCATGGGCATGCCGGTGCACATCATACTGGCCCAACACAAATTAAATGATTCCCCTTTGAGATAAAGCCAAGAAAACAAACAAATAATAAATAAAATGCCAGCTCTCTACCCTCTCAAAAGAGAAAATACAGTATTTGTGTATGTTGGATGTTTCCAACCCAAAGGTCATAATGAAGAACATATGGAGCATGGGTTATTGTTTTATCTCATATTCCTGTTAAAGCTGTAATTGGTGGCTATATTGTCTTCGCCCAATAAGAGTTGCTTTCTCCCAGAGTGAAAAAGAAGAAAAAGGACATGTATACGACCAGCGAGAGCAGCTCTGAAGAAGACCAGACCAACCCTAAAGAAAACAACACTGATATTGGCATAGCTCTAACATACCACGAACTCTGCCCATACAAAAAGTCATTGGATTGCTTTTCAAACTACACAACTGTCTGTCAGTACTGATGTCAGTTCCAGTAAAAACACATTTCACACTACACAACTGTCTGTCAGTACTGATGTCAGTTCCAGTAAAAATGCATTTCACACTACACAGCTGTCTGTCAGTACTGATGTCAGTTCCAGTAAATGCATTTCAAACTACACAGCTGTTTGTCAGTACTGATGTCAGTTCCAGTAAAAACACATTTCACACTACACAGCTGTCTGTCAGTACTGATGTCAGTTCCAGTAAAAACACATTTCACACTACACAACTGTCTGTCAGTACTCATGTCAGTTCCAGTAAATTCATTTCACACTACACAGCTGTCTGTCAGTACTGATGTCAGTTCCAGTAAATGCATTTCACACTACACAACTGTCTGTCAGTACTGATGTCAGTTCCAGTAAAAATGCATTTCACACTACTCAACTATCTGTCAATACTGATGACAGTTCCAGTAAAAATTCATTTCACACTACACAGCTGTCTGTCAGTACTGATGTCAGTTCCATTAAAATGCATTTCAAACTACACAACTGTCTGTCAGTACTGATGTCAGTTCCATTAAAATGCATTTCACACTACACAACTGTCTGTCAGTACTGATATCAGTTCCAGTAAAATGCATTTCAAACTACACAACTGTCTGTCAGTACTGATGTCAGTTCCATTAAAATGCATTTCAAACTACACAACTGTCTGTCAGTACTGATGTCAGTTCCATTAAAACGCATTTCACACTACACAACTGTCTGTCAGTACTGATGTCAGTTCCATTAAAATGCATTTCACACTACACAACTGTCTGTCAGTATTGATGTCAGTTCCAGTAAAAACCCATTTCACACTACACAACTGTCTGTCAGTACTGATGTCAGTTCCATTAAAATGCATTTCAAACTACACAACTGTCTGTCAGTACTGATGTCAGTTCCATTAAAATGCATTTCAAACTACACAACTGTCTGTCAGTACTGATGTCAGTTCCAGTAAAAACGCATTTCACACTACACAACTGTCTGTCAGTATTGATGTCAGTTCCAGTAAAAACGCATTTCACACTACACAACTGTCTGTCAGTATGGATGTCAGTTCTAGTAAAAACGCATTTCACACTGCACAACTATCTGTCAATACTGATGACAGTTCCAGTAAAAATACATTTCACACTACACAACTGTCTGTCAGTACTGATGTCAGTTCCAGTAAAAACGCATTTCACACTACACAAATATCTGTCAATACTGATGACAGTTCCAGTAAAAACGCATTTCACACTTCACAACTGTCTGTCAGTATGGATATCAGTTCCAGTAAAAACGCATTTCACACTGCACAACTCTCTGTCAGTACTGATGACAGTTCCAGTAAAAACGCATTTCAAACTACACAACTGTCTGTCAGTACTGATGTCAGTTCCAGTAAAAATGCATTTCACACTACAGGACTTGGATCGAATACAGGTCTAGACGTTTATCCTGCTAAACCAGCTTTGGCGCTTCTCTCTCTTTGATAAAGAGTGCTAAAATCGTGTGGTGTTTGCGTGGAATTATTGTGACAGAAAAAGTCACAATAAAAATGTCAACCAAAAAAAAGCTAACGATGGGAAAAATGGTGGCAAACCTTAAAGGTCCAAACCCCAAACTTATCCTAAAAAATAGATTTAAAGCATTAATAACACGGTGGCAAACCTTAAAGGTCCAAACCCCAAACTTATCCTAAAAAATAGATTTAAAGCATTAATAACATTTACCAGTTCAACACATTTGGGGCTCTTGTTATATATAAACTCATCTCCATTCCAATAATGTTAGCTCGAGTCTCCTCTTGAACAATATTAGATCCAACTATGGGCACTCTCAGGAAATACCCGTTTTGTCTGGTACCCAAAACCAGTTAAAGTCCAATCCTTGTCTGGTACATAGTATACAAAACGGTATTAATGGTCAGAAGAGCAGAAAGCAGAAGACAAAGTGATGGTAAAATACGTTTTATTAAATAATCATAACTGAGTATGTTTCGATACTCAGAGTTCATCTCATCAGCACAAATCCAAATAAATAAAACACAAATAAGTGTTATTACTGTATATCTAAGCAAAAGCAAAGGGAAAAGACTGCTTCGTAATGACATTAAAAACATTGAAATGGAAACAATCTCTTATCATAAAGACAAATATTGAATGAAACAACAATGAAATAATATAAATAAAATAATATAAAATGACTGATGAATGAATGAAACAATAAACAAATGATATGTTTAAATAATTGTTTTAATTATTATATGATTAAATGGTATAATAGAATGATTAAATGCTAAATGTGCATATATTAGTAAATATAAAAGAAAGAAAATAAAACTCAACCAAAATATATTGCTCTCTTGAAGCTACAGCCTACGAATGATTTTTAGAGCGTTTGAAAGTGAAGTTGCTGACTCAGCAAGTTCAGAGCGAGAGGAACAGCATGATTTACTGCAGGTAAGATTGCACTGATGATGTGAGATGCTCTGAAACATCCTGACATAGATACTGTCCAAAATAAGAGAATGATACTTGGTTATTCAGATGTGGGAATAAGACACCTTTAAAGTCGTTATCAAGTTCCTGTCAAGATTTTGTATTTTAAAGACTCATTGCTGATTGGTGTTCATTCATTCTGTGCATGAAGTTCTTAACGAGAGACAGCATTTGAGAAGCCTGTTCTAAATGTTCACTCATATGTATTGCTTTATTCATGCTTTACTTTATGCAAATGTGTTTAAAATCATGCATCGTATATAAGATCTTCAGTTGTATTTGTAGCCTGTAATACATTCTAAGCTATTAATTTCTGTGGAGCCCCTAAATGCAAACGTTTTGTGAGTTTCTGAAGAGAACTGAACACATTTGTGTGCAAACATAAAATCATTGAAATATACATTTTTCTCTCCCATTTCCTTTATTAATATTATTTTTTTCATCACCATGTCCCATTAAGGAACTTTTTGACCTTGATCTTGAGAATTATTTTGAGACATATCCATGTTCAAATCCATTCTAGCACACAGACAAACTCACGTTGTTTCTCATTTCCCCACTTCCTGGTGTCAGTCTCTTCACATTAATGTTTCAGGAATCTGTCAGACCCCAAAGATCTCTGGTAATGATGATAAATGGTTCTTATGAGGAACATAAGTCTACTGCACAGCTGCAGGGGAAACAGAGACTATCTAGAAAAACCATTACATCCTATATTTAGACCAACACGATTGTAAACTAATGCAGTCCAAATGACATACGTTTCATTGCAGTGCTCACCAGGACCACAGTACAGGACATCAATATTTAACTCCTGAATTATACATCATTGTACTGTGTATAAACACAGAAATGATTGATTTGAAAGACTGTATGCAGTGACAGGATGTTGGCAGTGAAGTTTACATTCACTCCTCTGTTGGCCATTGTAACCGGTGCATTGGAACAGGGGGCAAGTGTGTCACACCAAATTTATTCAACAGAGTGATGATAATTGTGATGATAATTATACAGAGCATGCTCACTCCCCAGCCAACATTTGTATGTGGGGCTCAAATGGGTTTGAAATGGGCTGAAAAAAATGGGCCCCGTATGGGATTATTAGGATTATCGCGCGGGTTCCATAATGGCCCCATGTTAACTGCCCACATAGATTTCATATAGGATTGCATTCCCACTAGGTGGGACCGAACGGGGCAACATACACAAGACCCACCTCGGTCCCAGCTTTAACCCAACCTACCCAAATGGGCTGAAAAATGGGCTAAATATGGGATTGTCCACGGGTTCCATAATGGCCCCATGTTAACTGCCCACATAGATTTCATATAGGATTGCACTTCCCACTAGGTGGGACCAACTGGGCAACATACACAAGACCCACCTCAGTCCCAGCTTTACCCAACCTACCCAAATGGGCTGAAAAATGGGCTAAATATGGGATTGTCCACGGGTTCCATAATGGCCCCATGTTAACTGCCCACATAGATTTCATATAGGATTGCACTTGCCACTGCGTGGGACCCAACTGGGCAACATGCACAAGATGGTCCCTCTGCCTGAGTAAAACATACAAACTGATTTTGAGGTATAGAATATCAAAAATATCCTCTTAAAATCACGAAAAGGTGTTAAGATAAAAATTTTTCTTTCTAATTCGTACATTTCACAATACGTACTGTTTCAAAGCAACTTTAAAATGCTTGCTTCAGTGTTACAATAAGAAGGTATTCTGTTATCAGCCAGAGATGAGTGTGTCAAAGTAAAGCTCAAATGTAATTCAGTAATTCAGCAGTAATTTCAGCTATAATAGTCTTACGTTATGTGTTTAGTTAATGACATCAGTAAGGCAAACACAACAAATGTGTGAGACAGCAATTACAACTTGTGTTTATAATGGTTACAATAGGCTATACGGATAATGTTACAAAGTAGGAATAATAGGCCTATATGACAGTTTTGTATGTCAATCCAAGGTTGGCGTCTTATGTTTTAGATCTTTCTTCACACAGCCCTTCTGAGAAAAAAAACAACCAAAAAAAAACAATGGAAGCCATCACAGACAACTATTATGGTTTCCACTACCAATACCATTACAAACCATCAACTTTTGACCATTAAAGCCATTTAAAAAAATGTCTACTGTAGTGTGTTTTGGGACACATTCCATTAGGATTTATTAGTTTTAACAAGTCACCAATAGAAGGCAACCAATTACCAGTAGAAACTGACAGGGGCCACTACTGTTGCCATTAAAACCAATACAAGTCCCATTACAACCAGTAAAACCATTACAATGTTTGTAATGGTGTCTATTGTTGTTTTTTTAAAACAGGGAGTACTATTCATTATGTTACCTTGTTTTACTAAATGTGAGGTGTGGTTTTCCTTTCTTTAACCAGGGCATAAAGTAAGCAGTAGTGGCATTTTCATGCCAATCCGAGTTAATTTTGGTCTCAACCAAGGTTCTGCCGCCGAGTCTCGGAATGTTAGCCAAGCAGAGAGGAGGATAATTACATCAATAGTTCCCTGATGTGCACTAAAGACCAAAAGCCAAAGTCTACAAAAACTTTGCATTTAAATGACCAATTATTCCGATTTGAGATATTTCCAACGTCACTGCTTTCTCATACATTACTCACAAACAAAGACTTATAAGAAGATACATGCTTCCATTTCAGGGACGTCCAAGTGGCTCACTGGTTACTTACAGGTTACTACCGCCATCTAGTGGGAGATGTAAATGAAGTTCCCAAGCATCTATTTGTCTATCATGACTGCATGAACCCTAATGTTATTGATATAATAAGGATATGATAATGAATGTTGTTGTGCAACTAAGCATCAAGCACTGCAAAGTGATAAAGCAAATTATAGCCTACTCTTTTTTGCCTAATTGTCTTGATCAATGCTGTTCTGTTTTGGTTAAATATTTAGCATGAAACAAAACACTTTGAACAAAACTTTTAGCAAAAATAGTATATAAATAATCAAAAACAAGCATATGTTCACTCTAAAAATGTTTTATATAAAAAAATGGTTAATTGTTACCTGTATGCTATAAATGCTGTATGCTGTAAAAAATGAAATGGTTTAACATGTTATTTTAGTGTAAAATACTGTCAAATGTATGTCTTTTAAAAGAAAGACAATTTGCATTACCTTAAATGGTGGTAGATGATTGAATGTAGATGAGTATGTTTCTTCATTGGAAGATATTTGGAGAAATGTAGCATTGCATCCTCTGCAGTGAATGGGTGCCGTCAGAATGAGAGTCCAAAAAGCTGATAAAAACATCATAATAATCCACAAGACTACAATCTGTTAACATCCAATCAAGAGAAAATCTCTATATTTGTGATAATGTTTTTAACTTCAAACCATTGCTTAAATACAAGTCTTCTATCCATAATATTGCTTTGTCCAGTGATGACTGACAGATCCATACAAACATTTGAGGTTCAGAAGAAAGATTGTCACAACTGAAAAATGTTACAGTTCATGAATGACAGCAATCTTAAGTCATCTCTTAATTTAGTCAATGTTTGGCCTGGCACATGCTCTTTTCCCTCTTATCTCATCAGAGGAGTTGCAATTTGTGGTCTTTTGTGCCATTTTGACAGGTGACCTTGTGCGTGTTTTCTATTCTGGGTGGCATTTGTCAGATATTATCAGAGTTCTAGAGGAAGCTTGTTATTTCACAGAAGGATGAACAACTTCAATTGTACAGTAAGTCCCCAAAGGGATCTTTTTTTTGTACTTGTACTTTTTAACTGTACTTTTTAAACTTCAGTACTATGTGAATAGCAGTACAATTTAATTAAACAAATACATTTACAATTTTTTTTTTTACATTTGTTCATAAATCACACACACATATTTCTTATACAAAGAAAAATGTCATAGGACATTTTATGAAATATCTTATTTTGTTTTGCTGAAAAACAAAACAAAGTTGGACATTAATGAATGAACGAATGAAAGGATACATTATTAAAACCTCAAAATGAAAGCCAGTATAGCATTTACAAATACAAACCCAATTCCAAAAAAGTTGGGACACTGTACAAATTGTGAATAAAAACAGAATGCAATGATGTGGAAGTTTCAAATTTCAATATTTTATTCAGAATACAACATAGATGACATATCAAATGTTTAAACTGAGAAAATGTATAATTTTAAAGGAAAAATAAGTTGATTTTAAATTTCATGGCATCAACACATCTCAAAAAAGTTGGGACAAGGCCATGTTTACCACTGTGTGGCATCCCTCTTCTTTTTATAACAGTATGCAAAACGTTTGGGGACTGAGGAGACAAGTTGCTCAAGTTTAGGAATAGGAATGTTGTCCCATTCTTGTCTAATACAGGCTTCTAGTTGCTCAACTGTCTTAGGTCTTCTTTGTCGCATCTTCCCCTGAAGATCTTCCTGTGAAAGATCTGGACTGCAGGCTGGCCATTTCAGTACCCGGATCCTTCTTCTACGCAGCCATGATGTTGTAATTGATGCAGTATGTGGTCTGGCATTGTCATGTTGGGGAAAATGCAAGGTCTTCCCTGAAGAGGACGACGTCTGGATGGGGAGCATATGTTGTTCTAGAACTTGGATATACCTTTCAGCATTGATGGTGCCTTTCCAGATGTGTAAGCTGTCCATGCCACACGCACTCATGCAACCCCATACCATCAGAGATGCAGGCTTCTGAACTGAGCGTGATAACAAACTGGGTTGTCCTTGTCCTCTTTAGTCCGGATGACATGGCGTCTGTTTTCCAAAAAGAATTCAAATTTTGATTGTCACTCCACAAACAGTTTTCCCTTTGCCACAGTCCATTTTAAATGAGTGGAGAGAATACGCTGCGCTTCTGCATGTTTAATTGGCTCTTTTTTGACCTAAGAGTTTATCATCCTGAATACGATCTCCTAAAAATTTCATATTTCTCATTGTATTTGAGTACTCTGTCCTGACTCCATAGAT